>JAVALU010000123.1:0-94813 GCA_030770095.1 Gila robusta | reverse complement strand
CTTACTGTTAAATAGAAAGTAGAAGATCATGATTGGAGGATGTGGCTCAAAGCATATTGGCTATTTAACAGGAAAAACAAAGCAAAGCACAAGCCTCATCTTTTGATTTCATGGGATCTTGGTATTCTGGTGGTGTGGCTTCTTTCTTCTCCTCACTCCTGTGTTTTGCACTAGTCATATATTTACAAATTACTTGTTTAAAATATGATTGTGAGCATCTATATGTGTCTCAATGAAATGAAATATGGTTTATTCTTAAAGAAAACCTAAAAGTTGAGTATAAAGTATCTTGCAACCTGTAATTGTGCTTAACAACACCAGCTCAAATAAACGTATTTACAAACAGCATTTTTGTGTTGTGACATTTATAAAACACAAATATATATATATATATATGTACAATTTTAATAATACAAAATGTTGAATGATGTAATTATTCTTTCAAATTAATTTTAATAAACATTCTACTCAGTAAAATCCTCAGTGTTAAATGGACACTCAATGTCTGTATGGGTCATATCTACAGAGTGTTAAAATAACACTGGAGAAGCTTACGTTAATTAGATAGTTATGAGATTAAAGTTTGACTTTATTTCAGTCATACGTCTACAGCAGTTCTTATTGAGGGAATCAGAAGAGGGAAGAGAGGAGAGTCTGCTGGTAAAAAGCGGCAAGAAGTGCTTAAATTTCCAAATACCTACAGTTCTCCGACTCTCTGCCACAAGGAAAAGTGTGTACAGAACATTTTTGTTCACGGTTCCTTGCTTGTGGAACGATCCCATTTATGATCTCCCTATTCTAGCTTATGCTACTCAAAGCAATGTCTAAAGCACTTCTTGTGTTTATTTGCCTCTTTACAATAAATCGCTTTCTGTATTCCTCATTTGTAAGTCACTTATTTGGATCTGCAAAATGAATAAATGTAAATTTCCTGTGAAGTGGATCATAATTTTGCATGAAATTGTCTTTTCGGGTATAATTTTGTTTGCTTGACATTGTATGCCAGAGAATGATTTCCAATTAAAAGTCAAACTTTTTTTTTTTTTTTTTCTGCACACATTCTGATATGCTGAAGTGGCACGTTTCTTTCTGGTTATAATTATTATCTGGGAATAAGTGGATTGCAATAATACCAGTCAAACTCAAATCGATACAGCCTCTAGATATTTTGTGACCATGTCTGAAATAAAATAAAATAATTGCAGAGAAACTCCAAATATTTTATCTAAGATTAAAAGTCAATCTCCATGGTGAACATCTGTGGTTGAAACATGAAAACTTGCTTTCAGAACATATATGAACTGATTTGCATTCGTACCTT
This sequence comes from Gila robusta, assembly GCA_030770095.1. Taxonomy (NCBI): domain Eukaryota; kingdom Metazoa; phylum Chordata; class Actinopteri; order Cypriniformes; family Leuciscidae; genus Gila; species Gila robusta. The sequence goes on along the minus strand of JAVALU010000123.1, from coordinate 93,492 downwards.
GGGCTGCAGGTTTTTATGTTGAATCTGTTGATCATGCAGGAACTTTAATGCCATGCTTATCTTCACAGTCCAGTCCAGAATCTGTACATTGATAAAATGTCAAATCAGAAGTGTTTGCAATAGTTTTGTATTTTTTGTTATACAAGTATGAAGACACAGTGACATTTTTTTTTCTAATTCACATAAACATAACATTATACAAAACTAACTAAAGCATTTGCAAATTGTATGGATTATTTGGATATGTTTCTTTATTAGGCTATATTAATAGATTTTTAGTATGTATACACACTTTCATTTTTTTTAAATATTAGATCGCTACCACTGAGTTTACAAACAGGATGAACTACCCTGTTATAGGAATAGTATTGCGGCTTATACATTTACAAGATTATTGACATCCTATTAAATTTTACATGCATGAAAAGATTGACTACCTTTGTTTGTTGAAATGCTTTGAGTCACAGGGACAGCAGTTAATTATACAGTTTGGTATCATTCCAATATTACACGTGACCTCACAATCATACCTCATTCTCAAATGATTCTGCGGCCTGTATTTTGTGTCTGATTGTGTGTCACAGTGCTCCAATACAAGATACAAACAATCATGATCTGAAAGCAGATTCATTCAAAATACTAATTGAGAATAAATATACTCCTATAGCTAACTTTAGATGTATTAACAGAATATGAATTCAAGTTTCTTTCAACCTCCGATGACTTCCTTGTGATGGACGATGTGTGGATGACTGAGCTGTAGGAAAAAGTTTAATACATTTTCCTAAGAACAGACAGACAAACATGAATCAGAATCTCTCTTTTTTTTTGTAACAGCGTGATAACCTTTGTGTCCGTCTTACCTGGCCAACACTGAACTTTTTAATGACAAACTGATCTCCACCTTCATTTTTCACCAGGATCTTCTGCTCGTCTTCACTCACTAATGTGTAGCCGGGATATTTGCTATCTGACTGACTGTTGCCCATCTTTGAAACTTCTGCAAAGCGAAATGTTTGAGTAAAGAAGGATTTTATTTCTGTGTATATATATATAAACATCACACATGCTTTCTGTCACGTCTGTGTTTGGTTTAGGTTTTCTTCTTTAAAATTTGCCATAGTCATGTTTCTGTTGTGTCATGTAAATCCCTTGTTCCTCATGTGATCAGAACATGTTTCTTTTGCTCTATAGCTGTGTTTAAAATCACCCCATATTCACTATTCCCTACATTACTCCACTAATATAGTCCACTGAAGGAGGGAATGAAAAAGAGTGAGTGAATTCGGACACTGAGTGCACCGGATAATTGCTATATAACCCACATCATCGTTCAGGGAGAAAACTGGACGATGTGATGCATTTTTTCATCTTTTCTACTTGTAAAAACACTAAGGGAAGCAGATTGAGGGGAAGATGTGAAGATGCCGGATGGCAGATCTAGTAATATCACTGACTAAAACCACTGCCCATCACTCAATAAAATAATCACATTGCTGAGTGTTTGTTTGTTTGGTTTAACATTACCTTTGCGAGTATGTCTCTCACGGTTTATCGGCTTGTGAATTAGCAGAACTTGCACACAGCCACTGCAAAACTGTTCACAAGCATGATTTTGCTTGTTGTGTGTTGAAATAACTGAGCGCGGGGCACAACCTAACGCGGGGTTAAATGTAACACAGAGATTTTACATAGTTAGTCAAGATCAAGCATGTTGTGTTTCCACTCTTCTTCTCTCGCTGCCAGAAGACTGTCTCCCGCGAATTTGTGGAAAGTTTTGATAAGATTTCGTGAAGATACTGGACAAAGAGTGTTTTGACACCATGCAAGTAAATTTTATCATCATACTTTTTTTTCGGTTTCTGGGATGGGTGTGTACGTTTCCAAATCTAACTTTATATTACCTTAATCACTGTCTTGTTGGCTAAAATATAGCACCATTTTGAAACATATTAGAAACTCCTAGCAATGTTTTACACAGCGGGGTTAGTTGTAGCACAGTGTTACTGAGTCACCAAGTGTACAATGATAATCAAATGAAAACAGGGAGCCTCACAACTTTTCAGGTTTGAGTATTTATTAATATATTTCACTTTGTTGGACTTTCACAAACAAAGTTGGATTTTTTTTTTTTTTTTTACTATGCATTGATCACTTGTTTATTTATTTAAAGCCTGTTTTTCATGCAATAAATCCTTTAAAATGTGATTTTAAGCTTGTTTTTATTATTATTACTGTTATTAATAATAATAATAATAATAATAATAGTGTTGCATGCAGCTGCCACACACAAATATAATTCAATTGCAATTACAATATTTGATGATTGTATTTATTTATTGCAAAACTGTGCAGCCCTTTCCTATATCTCTATCCATGATATTGATCCATAATAGAAGGATGATTGGATGAGGGATGGATGTATGGATATGTATACAGATGCACAAACAATATCAAACTATACATATAAAATAGTACTGAATTATGCGTGTTACACACAAGTGTTACAACTAACCCTCTGTCTGTTACAATTAACCCCACATATGGGGTTAACCCCGCTCTCCCCTATATAAAAAACAGTGTGTCGGTGTGTGTCTGCTGAATCGGATTCTCCTCCGTGGCCATATGGGAAAGTGAATATTTAGAATGACAACAATAAAACTCGTTACATTTAAACTTTTCTAACAAGGAAATGGATCTATTTCTTTTTTTTTACCAGCACACAATTCTTTGCAGCGAGCGCCCAGCGCGTGACAGTTTTCATTCTGCAAAACTACAGTGACAACAAATTATCATGCTGCTTCTCTTCTCTGTGAACAATACCATGGAGAATGTGAATATTTAGTTTAAAGGCAAAAACAAAACAACACGTGTAACACATATGTTTGTTGAATGAATGTAATGTTTTGTTAATCTGAAAGAGAAAATAAAAACTGTGATTTCTAAAAAAGAAATGTGTTGCTTTGCCACACTCTGTTGTTTGTTCAAGTTACTTGTGTTAATTCTCGATGTAGAGAGTTCCCTCAGTGTCGCACATACACTGTACAATCCAACAGGTGTTTTATGAATGAATTAATGAATGAGGCATTTTATATAATGCTTTCATATGTACTACTGTACACCCAAAGTGCTTTACAATCATATCAGGGGGTCTGTCCTCAACCACCACCAGTGTGAGCATCCACTGGGATGATGCGACGGCAGCCACAGTACAGCGGTGCCAGTGCGCTCACACACACACCAGCTTCAGTGGAGAGGAGAGAGAGTGATAGAGCCAATTCAGTGTAAGGGGATTATTAGGAAGCCATGATCTGCAAGGGTCAATGGGTGGAATGTGGCCAGGACACCGGGGTTACACCTCTACTCTTTTACAATAAGTGCCATGGGATTTTTAATGACCACAGAGAGAAGGGCGATCACTCGTCCCGATCACTCGTCCCGCTTGGCGTTGTACCGCACAGCATTTTCACCTCTTGTCCCGCACGTCACATAATGAGAAAATGTCCGCATTTTCATCAGTCTGTTGGTTCCCTCATCAAACCATAACCCCAAGAACAGCCAAAGAAAAGCTAAAGTAAAAATAAAGGGGACCAAGAGCCCAACTAAAGCAAACACTGATCACCACAATGGTGACACTTCAAATGAAACAAATATCAACATCTAAACCTCTGCTAATTCTCACTAAGATCATCTGACAGCAATAGTCAAAGTAATTATGTCTAAATGAGACCATAAATGATGTAAAAAATATGTCCACAATGACCACATTTGAACTGGTTTTTAAACTTGTACGAAGAGGGTCCATGAACGTCTATATCGGACGTGCAGAACACGTGCTCCTCAGTGGACGTCTTTTCAACGTCCGACTTTTGTGACAAAGACGTTGAAAAGACGTCTTTTGGACATCATTTTGCTTAGTGATGTTTGTTTACTATGGGTGTCAAAAAACCTTTTCAGAAATGGTTCTACAAAGAACCTAATAAAGTGACATGAAGAACTGTTATAGGTTCTTTAAAGAACCTTTGAGAATGGTTCTTCAAGGAACCTTTCAGTGAAAGGTTCTTTGGGGAACCAAAAAAGGTTCTTCTATGGCATCGCTGTGAAACCCCCTTTTTGGTTCTTCCTGGCACCTTTATTTTTAAGAGTGCAGAGGGAGGCAACGGAGCCGAGTCGTCATCTCCAGAGCATAGCTCTCCCTCCGATGCTGCGATGGACATCCTGCACCGAATGAAACGACAGGTCGGTCCACTACAGAGGGATCAGCATGTTCTTCGGGGAGCTCCACCGGCTGCGGTGTAAAGCCTGGAACACACCAAGCCGACGGTCGGCCGTCGGGCAGTTTTTGTGTGTCGGCCGACTAAGTTTTCTCAGTGTGTTCCGCACCGTCGGCTGAATTTGTCCTCGTCGGCTTTGTTTCGGCCGATTCGACATGTTGAATCGGTGTCGGGCCGTCGATGAAATAGTGAACTCTGCTTGGCTGTTCAGCTTAGTGAACGAGTCAGTGCACGAGAATAATAGCAAAACGGCAAGCAAAGAAGTCAATGGTGCACATTCTAGCTAACAGTCGGCAGTAGTTCTCTCGGTGTGTTCAAGTGCAGCTTTTTACCCCAACGCGAGGCGACAACACAGTCGGCTTTCATCAGCGCTAGTTTGTCGGTGTCGGTTTGGTGTGTTCCAGCTTTAAAAGAGGAGGGAGGGATCCACAGGGGATTTCGGATTTCGGATCACGGGCGGATTTCCCCTCACCGTAATCCTCAGATCACCCCCACCCTGCGGCGCTCCACGCTTCCCCAGGGAAGTTGACCCAGAGGATGCTCTAGAGCGGGGCATAGGTGTGGGGACTGCGCCCTCGCTTTTAACGAAGGCGAGTCTCAATCTCAACACCGTGAGGATCATGTCCCCACAATGAGAACATGAATCCTCCACAAAAGCTACTTCAGCGTGCTGTAAGCCCAAACACGTGATGCATCTATAGTGGCCGTCAGAGGGGGACTACCGCACCCAGAAACGCACGGATGGAATGGCATCTTTAAAAAGATGCAAACACACCCGTGATGCTCTTTTAGAAATGTCATCCGTCAACACTTTTCAGTGGAGCACTCACTACTTCCGCCCTCAACCGGCCGTCAACAAAACACTTTCTCTTCCAGAAAATCTTCCAGAAAAACACCGACACACTCGCTCGTTGTAGCCACACTCTTCAGAGACCTCAGTAACCTGATCTGCTCCGAAGCGAAAGACAACTGATGCGTGCATCCACTTCCGTATTTATACCGGGCGGAGCGTGTGATGCAATTCACGCAGGCCAATGTCCATTGGCTCGTTTGTATACTACTTTGAATATGACTGGCTCCCTGGCGTGATACCATTCAGTCGACACGATCGGTGAAAGGGAACTGTATATTAGGTTCACGGCTACATCAAGAAAAAAACAGCAATGTACAGCTGGAACTCAAAAAATTAGAATATCATGCAAAACTTCATGGATTTCAGTAATTCAGACTAAAAGGTGAAACTAATATATTTAGTATATATAACTATATACATATGCATGATTATACTTTTCAGAGGGCTGACATTTCTGTATTTAAAATCCTTTTTTTTTTTATTGATTTCATGTAATATTCAAATTTTTTGAGATTTTGAATTTGGGGTTTTCATAAGCTGTAAGCCATAATCATCAAAATTATAACTTTTGCATGATATTCAAATTTTTCGAGTTTCACCTGTACTGTATAAACCTAAGAGTCAAATTTACTAAATGAAACAAGTTAATTTCACTCATATATTAGAGTTCCTTGCACTTAGTAGAAAAACAGTTATGTGAACTTAATAAAAGGAGTGTAAATGCTGAATTGTTACTTTATGTGTTTTTCACAAGATGATATACTGTAGTGGAGATCTTTTAGTGTTTAATGTTCTGTTGGGATTTAAAGTGTTTCTGTTGTCTGAGTTTTGTAGGTCAGTGTTGTGTTGAAGAGTAGAGTCTGTGCTTCAGTCCAGAAGAACAAGAAACACTGATGATATACTGCATGTTGCTTTATTTGCATCAGCAAGTACACAGTCACTGACTGTTAGTGAAAATCTGTTTATTTAAAATACTTTTGAGTGGACTTAAATAAAATAAGTTAACAGTAATAATATGCTCACATTATTAGCACATTATAAATATTAGTTTATAAATATCAATGGCAGTAGGCCAATTAAAGGAAGTCGGTTTCTGCTAATTAAATTAGTTAACTCAAGTTTTAATTAAGTGTTTGGGTTTTTTTATGTTATTTTTACAGTAACATACTGTAATGCAGATTACAGCAAAGAACTGTACAATTAACGGTAAATTACTGGCAATAGTGATGCCAGTATTTTACCATTAATTTACAGGACAATGTTTTACAGTGTGTCTCTGTTCTCATGTATTTCACAAAGTTGAAGCATGGCCGTATAGTTTGGGGGAGGCATGGGTTTTTTAATATACTTTGCGGAATATTGCATACAACAAATCTGTCATTGTCTAACATCTGCTGGAAAGCCAGGTAAAATTAATTGATATGCGCATGTCCCCAGTTAACAGGATCTCCATGAGAGAACATGTTATGTTAAAGTACATTGTGTGAATACATTTTAACAATTATCCCCCGGTTTAAAAGATAATTATGAAAGTCAAGAAAGTCACAGTTTGTCATAAAACAGAAGAGTAACATTTAGTTTTATGTGAAAATCGCTCAATGAACTACATCTCTCGTCTCGCACTATGTACGTCACCAAGCTCGTGTGTGTGCAGTCTGGTACAAAACACACAGGCATGACGGCGTAACATTACGATTATAGAAAAAATGACAGACGTTAGCTTCAGTAAAGTTAGCTTCATTCATTGAGAGAAAAGGTATGACGTCACATGCGCACCTTTTGGGTTTGTAGTCTTTGTAATTACGTATCTTCACAGTCTTATACCTCAACAGTTTTACATCAAACTGCGACTTTCTTGACTTTAAAATGTATCTTTTAAATTGACAAACATCATATGTGTAATTCAGGGCACAATTCAAACGGGATCCAAATATTTGTTGTCTCTCGCCATTGATACCATACAATATTTTTCCGAAATAAGGTCACATGATCCACCGGAAGGGGAGGGACTTAGGCTCTCTATATAGCCAGACAGGCTGCGGGCAGCAGTATAACACGCATTGCACATTTTTGGTAAAATAATTTAAACATTTCATGTGTAGTTTCACTGGTTAAGAAAATAGCCTACATAAAATATAATTGTTGAAAAGTGTTTACCTGTTCAATATCAATGCTGTATTTAAAAATAAAAAAATCTGATCATGAAAAAGTGTTGTTTGTATTACATTTACAAATGCTGTGTGTATATATATATATATATATATATAGCATATATATTAGGGCTGGGTATTGACACAAATTTCACAATTCGATTCGATTTTGATTCACAAGCTTGCAATTCGATTCGATTTCGATTCGATTCAATATTGAATATTTTGGATATCAGGTACAATAGCCTATACATGGCAAATTTTCTCAAGAAAAACAAATCTCTTAACTAATGCTGTAAACTATGGGAGTCAGTTGTAGCCTATCGGCTTCATTAGCCTACTATAATATTGAAGGTAAAAATTAACTGATTTGTAGCAATACAAAAATTTTAATTACACTTTTATTTATTTTTATAATAAGAAAGTTATATGAAATATAAACATTTAAATGGTGGCTGTCATAAAAACTTGCCAGATTTATCCAAACATGCATTGAATATTGAAGAACATTAAAACTTATAATGAATATGGTGCATATATTCAGCAAAATGCTCCTCCCTAGAGTTATTTTTTCTAGCTGACTAACGAGTTTATGGTCACATATGGTTTTTTTAGGTAAATGTGACGTTACATGACACTGCCCAGACAGCAGACGACTCCGAGCCGGATCCGTCTCTAAACCAGCAAATCCGCGTTACAGTCACGTCCGTTTCACCGCTGTAATACGGATCCAGCCCGGGCCCTAGTTTTAGTGCGCAGGAACAACAGTCGCAAAACAGATTCGGGCCGCATCCGTGATACGAGCGCGCGATTTTTCTTTCTGCAGCAGAACGAAGGAGGCAGCCAGATCGGTAACTCGGTATCATACCTCAAAAACTTCACCAAGGTAAGTCCCATAGTGTGCTCAAACTGCTATTAATGAATTAATTTCTTGATTATGTTTTGTATTCTTAACTTAAAATATATATATATATTTTTTTTTTGCTCCTTTGATCGGTTTTGAATAGTATTAGCTGACTCTAATGTTATCAAAGGGAGAGCATGCTAACACGAAGATGGTCCAGAAGACTTAACGAATATTAACGAATATAATTGACGAATTTAACTGCTTCTATTTATTATTATGAACTATTATAAATTTCTGTTTTTTTTTTAAATGTGCTGCGTGGTTATGTCAGTGATAGCTTGCGTTACATTATCGTCAACCCTTAAGCTAACTTAGCTAAGGTCTCCCGCAGACCCTCATTTTATTTTTTTGTGTTCAAAATGTACAACATTTGCATAATGAGCGAATACATCATGAATCCATTTTCCAAATCGTGTTTTTGTCTTACCCTGAATCTCTATGTTACACCTGTAATAAGTGTTTATATTGGGACTTTTTTTAGACTGGTTCGTGTCTCAGGACCTGCGTGTCTAGTCATAGAGAGAAGTAGCTCCGGCTACAATGTTCTTCCGCAAAATGTTTTTATTAACCACTAGAGGACTGCAGCTTTAATCAAAAATAGATATTTTTGGCACCTTAGTTGTATGTGCAACTCTGCCTAAGCTTTTTGCAGGGGACAGGGTTTTTTGTCTCCACATTATACTACACGTTTTTTTATTATTTTTTATTATTATTTAGCAAACAATACAATACAGATAAATACATAAAGAAAGCAACAGCAGAAAATAAATATAGAAAAATATAGATGTGGAAAAAAACAAGTACCAGACCAATAAACTTGTTGATGACAAACAAGAAAAGAGTGCATAATACAAAAGCATAATAAAAAAATCAAATAAACATAATAAAAAAATCAAATAAACAGCATAAGACAGAAGGGAATATGGATCTCTACTACATACACACACACACACACACACACACACACACACATATATATATATATATACACACATATATACATAGATACAGACACATTGTGTATCTCCCCATCCAGAATGTATACTACACAGCAAAAACTCCAGTGTTAAATTAACTCTCCTGGGAGTTTATATGGCTCCAGACTCAAGAGTGTAAAGTGTTAAAATATGAGTGTTAAATTAACACTCAAGAGTGTTAAAGTTAATGAGATAATTAAGTGATTACTTGAGTGATAATTGAGCATTATTGAAGACACCCGATGTTAACAAGCAGAATCACTGAAGGAGAAAATCACAAATTGTACGTCACCATTATATAGATCAGTGTTTGCTTTAGTTGGGTTCTTGACACTTTTATTTTTTTTCTTGAGATTTTGTTTGTCTGCTGTTATTGAGTTATAACAGCCAGATGAACAAAGACAAAAAGTGATTGGATGGTGTTGGTTATGTTTTGACATAATCATGTTGTGATTTGAAAATCTAAATTTACTGAGATAGTTTAACTTGTTAATTACAATTGCTCTGTGATTCTACAGCATAGGACTTTCAGTGCTTTTAATATAATCAAAAATATCTAAAAAAATTTATATTTTATTTAGAAACACAGACATCAATAATCAGACTGTGAATCTCAACAATGGTGACAATAATAAAGCATGTTGCAGTGCATTCTGGCAGCCACCAATCACAACTCATTAATGGCTCCCATCATGCATTGCGGTATGAATAAATTATGATCTGAATTGTCTATATAATTTACTTTTCCTAATTGAATATTCAGCTCGTCACCATTGTTGAGATGCATAGATTGAATCTTGATGTCTGTGTGTGCCTAAAATAAAGACTTTTTTATTTTTGAAAACAACTTTAAAGAAATCCTTTGTATTATATAGAAAATTCTAGATCTTTGACGTATAATCAATGATGTTGTAATTAACAATATGTATCTATGTCACAAGATTGTTAATGAATTCAGTGATCAAGTTCATATGATGATTACATCATAACATAATCAACAACGTCAAATCACTTTTTTCCTTTATTCATCTGGCTGTTATAACTAAGTAACAACAGACAAACAAAATATAATGTTAAAAATAAAAGGGTCAAAAGCCCAACTAAAGCACACACTGATCTCCATAATGGTGACGTACAATTTGTGATTTTCTCCTTCAGTGATTCTGCTTATTAACATCAGGTGTCTTCAATAATGCTCAATCATCCCTCAATTAATCACGTAATTATCTCATTAACTTTAACACTCTTGAGTGTTAATTTAACACTCATATTTTAACACTTTACACTCTTGAGTCTGGAGCCATATAAACTCCCAGGAGAGTTAATTTAACACTGGAGTTTTTGCTGTGCACGTGTAGAGATTGCAGAGTTATACATGACCCAGTAAAAATGACTTCCAATAATCCTGAAAATAGGTTAAAGGGATAGTTCACCCAAAAATGAAAATTATGTCATCATTTACTAACCCTCATATTGTTCCAAACCTGTATGAATTTCTTTCTTCTGTTGAACATTAATGAAAGTAATATTTAGAATGACATGAGGGTGAATAAATGATGACAGAATCAGTTACCGCGGTCTAGAACCGCCACTGATTATTTATCAAAGGAAAAAAAACATTTTATTTTCCCCTTGAAATGATGAATTATAACAAAAAGTTCAAACAACACTTGCCGCGTGCACGTGTCTGTTAAGTCAGTGTTTCCCAACCCTGTTCCTGGAGGCAAACCTAGGCTGCGTTCCAGTCCACTTTTAGACACGCACTTGCGAACTTCCCTAAGCACTTCCCCTCGGGGGAATCCCTGCCGCCATTTTGAAGTGCGTTTCACTTCGTGAAGTGGACGAGGGAAGTTTATATGGACAGACCCTCGCTCCCTCGATTTTGACCGAGGGAGCGAGTCTACTTCATATGTACACTTCAGGCAGTTCCATATACCACAATGCAACAAGATTGTGACGTCACCGCCGATCTTGTCTAATCACCACCACCACCACAAACTATGATATATTAATTATATTTTTTTATTTTTTTTTTATTTAAAACAACCCAAACACAGCTATATACATTTGGATGAGGCATTAAACAAATTCTTAAAGGGAAAAAAAATTCAAATAATAAATCAACTCCATAGCTGATTCCAAGTGATCAAGGGCTTAGGACGTTCCAGTTCAGCCCATTGCAGTTTCCGCCAGTAGTGGGCACTCGTGCAACGTAAGCAATGACGTACATCCGAGTGAACGAGACTGAGGGAAGTTAGCGAGCGAAGGGCATGACAATTTTGGACAGGAACGCAGCCCAACACTACACATTTTCCAACTCTTCCTAATCAATCACACCTGAATCAACTCGTTAGTAGAGACTCCCAAGACCAGAAATATATGGGTCAGATAAGGGAGACATCTGAAATGTGCACTGTTAGTGTGCCTCCAGGAGCAGGGCTGGGAAACACTGCGTTAAGTCCATGAGACCGTAGGGTGTCCCATTTGTCATTTTGGGCTTCAGATGTGTGCTCGCAAGCGCACCCTTTGTGGTCGATATGCGCCCTCCACTTTTTCCAGACAAAGCGGTGTTGTGTTACAAAAGTGTGGACTCGTAGGAATACTGTGAGTGTTTAGAGTGCATTTTGGGACAGGGCCTAACTACGAACAGTCCCAAACACTTCTTCTCTCTCCTTTGGATTCTGCACTGCACACGTGTACAAGGCTGCCCCTAGAGGCGGGGAGTGTGACCACAGGCCATGTTTGCCCTGGTTACACATACAACTAATTATACACACATCCTGTTCTTTGTCTTTTACCAAGGTGCATATCATAGAAAAGCTGATTAAGGCCTTGTCCACACGGACACGAGTATTTTTATAACCGTGACCTTTTTTACACGGTTCAGCCGTCCGTCCACACGGAAACGCAGTATCAGGTGACTGAAACTGAACATTTTTGAAAACCCCTGCCAGGATGAGGATTTTCAGAAACGCCGGTTGCAGTGTTGTTGTGTAGACAGTAAAACCAGAGTTTTTGCCTTGCGACGTCAGAGTGTGCGCCGTTATCCGCTGTGTTTGAGGTCAGATTGTGCGCCACTGCGTACATCTTGACAGCGCTTGATAGCGTGTTTTTGCGTTTTCATGTGGACAGAGATTTTTTTTTAAAACGCAGGAGGATAAACTCCGATTATAAAAATACCCGTGTCTGTGTGGACTAGGCCTAAAAGGTTTAGGAAATATGCACTTATTATGGCTTTATTAACGAAACACAAAGAAAACAAAAGGTCTGTGAATGGAAAGAATAGTTGAATGTAGAATTCAAAAACTTGACTGAATTTTGTCTTGCTTGTTTCATATTTAATTTTTGCTGCTGTGATACATTTATGAAATCCATCTCGTCTTTTTCGTTCTGTATTTAGGTCGCCATTTAACCATTGTTTACAATAGCCAGTTTCCTCCTCTTATTAAACAGATTAAGTAATATTTCCACCCGAGTCTGTGATCAAAGTAAATATAAATTCTCTCATTTATGATGCAGGTGTATTTATATTGTGCTTAGAAAAAGTATTTGTCACCTTCAGATCAAGACAAAGGTATTCAATTAATGATTATGATGAAAAAAGATGTTAATAATACTATACACCATGAACCTCTTAGGTCTACAGTAACATGGTACATGTTTCCACAGAGAAAAGAAGCATTCTTACCTTATTTTCAATAATATCTGCGTGTGTCTCAAAACTCTCAAAAGTCACTGAACTCACTTTATTTGTGCAAGAGTGCTTATGGTTAATAATTTATAATAATCACACAAGATAGCTGAGATCCAGTTAGAAACGTTTAGCCACACACTGGTCAATTGCAGGTACGTTTACTGTACAGGCCCTTAATAATTTCATACATTGCATTATTATGATTTTGTTCCTCTTTGTAAATCATCTACAGGTCCTTCTCAAAAAATTAGCATATTGTGATAAAGTTCATTATTTTCCATAATGTAATGATAAAAATTAAACTTTCATATATTTTAGATTCATTGCACACCAACTGAAATATTTCAGGTCTTTTATTGTTTTAATACTGATGATTTTGGCATACAGCTCATGAAAACCCAAAATTCCTATCTCAAAAAATTAGCATATCATGAAAAGGTTCTCTAAACGAGCTATTAACCTAATCATCTGAATCAACTAATTAACTCTAAACACCTGCAAAAGATTCCTGAGGCTTTTAAAAACTCCCAGCCTGTTTCATTACTCAAAACTGCAATCATGGGTAAGACTGCCGACCTGACTGCTGTCCAGAAGGCCATCATTGACACCCTCAAGCAAGAGGGTAAGACACAGAAAGAAATTTCTGAACAAATAGGCTGTTCCCAGAGTGCTGTATCAAGGCACCTCAGTGGGAAGTCTGTGGGAAGGAAAAAGTGTGGCAAAAAACGCTGCACAACGAGAAGAGGTGACCGGACCCTGAGGAAGATTGTGGAGAAGGCCCGATTCCAGACCTTGGGGGACCTGCGGAAGCAGTGGACTGAGTCTGGAGTAGAAACATCCAGAGCCACCGTGCACAGGCGTGTGCAGGAAATGGGCTACAGGTGCCGCATTCCCCAGGTCAAGCCACTTTTGAACCAGAAACAGCGGCAGAAGCGCCTGACCTGGGCTACAGAGAAGCAGCACTGGACTGTTGCTCAGTGGTCCAAAGTACTTTTTTCGGATGAAAGCAAATTTTGCATGTCATTCGGAAATCAAGGTGCCAGAGTCTGGAGGAAGACTGGGGAGAAGGAAATGCCAAAATGTCTGAAGTCCAGTGTCAAGTACCCACAGTCAGTGATGGTCTGGGGTGCCATGTCAGCTGCTGGTGTTGGTGCACTGTGTTTTATCAAGGGCAGGGTCAATGCAGCTAGCTATCAGGAGATTTTGGAGCACTTCATGCTTCCATCTGATTTCATTTTTCAGCACGACCTGACACCTGCTCACAGTGCCAAAACCACTGGTAAATGGTTTACTGACCATGGTATTACTGTGCTCAATTGGTCTGCCAACTCTCCTGACCTGAACCCCATAGAGAATCTGTGGGATATTGTGAAGAGAAAGTTGAGAGACGCAAGACCCAACACTCTGGATGAGCTTAAGGCCGCTATCGAAGCATCCTGGGCCTCCATAACACCTCAGCAGTGCCACAGGCTGATTGCCTCCATGCCACGCCGCATTGAAGCAGTCATTTCTGCAAAAGGATTCCCGACCAAGTATTGAGTGCATAACTGAACATAATTATTTGAAGGTTGACTTTTTTTTGTATTAAAAACACTTCTTTTATTGGTCGGATGAAATATGCTAATTTTTTGAGATAGGAATTTTGGGTTTTCATGAGCTGTATGCCAAAATCATCAGTATTAAAACAATAAAAGACCTGAAATATTTCAGTTGGTGTGCAATGAATCTAAAATATATGAAAGTTTAATTTTTATCATTACATTATGGAAAATAATGAACTTTATCACAATATGCTAATTTTTTTAGAAGGACCTGTATATTGCACATTTAGGCATTTGCCAACTTTTGATGGCAAATTTTCCATGGGGGAATAATTAGCTAGGAGTCGAGCGATGTGAAGTTTTCTTTAGTAGATGGTTTGATTTGAGGCTCATTATTCCATCAATATCTGTCATTCTTGCAGTAATGTAAACATGTATTATGTTGCAGTTCCTTGTGCAGAATAAATGTATTTTACTTGCAGAACCTTTGGCTTTTGGTGAAGTTTAACTTTAGACCCTGGATGAAATTGAAAGCATTCAGGGGCGTCTGGAAGCGCTATAATATTTCAATATGAACCTTAGAACTTTTTATCATTTTTATTCTGTTTATGATAATATAAGTGAATGACTTTAATATATATATATATATATATATATATATATATATATATATATATATATATATATAATAAACTTATCTGACTTAATAATTATTTTTATTTTAATTATTCACAAAATGAGTCATACATGGAGACCTAATGGGCAAAATGCATAATAAAATGTTTTTCACAATGACTTTACATAAATGAACTAGTACACCATTAGTTGTTGAAATGTTTTTTTTTTACTTACTTTTTTTTAAAGGCAATCGGTTTGCATGCTTTTGTTTATACGTAAGGTTAACTAATACGATTTTACAGTGTATATGTGCAGGTGACCATTTATGTGCAAGATGCAATATTGCAGAAGAGGTATTTATGGGTAATGTGCTGAGGGTGAATTTACATATTGCGTTGATTAAGTATTGATGCACATATTAATGAAGTGCATAGACTTCATCAAGGTGAGGTGAGCCTCTGAAGTTGCTGCCGATGGGTAAAGTTAGAAGTCATTACTACACCATCTGGCCACAATTGTGTGTTTAAATTGCACATATTTTGTTATATAATAAATTATTTTGTTATATAATAAACACAAATCCACAAATCTAAATTTTAATTTAATATATATATAAACAAATCTGAAAATAAGATTTGTTTTGCAGTGCACCAAAAATAAAACTTGCATTTTCACAGCACTGAAAGTATTTTACAAGTTTCAGAAATAAACTGGATCAAAGCGGTTATCAGAACCAGGAAGATTGTAAAACTCTCTGTAGTTGTAAGATCATTCTCAAACACCACACGCACCCTGTATAACGAGTACAAAGGTTGTTTTCATCAAATGAAATCAAGGATGACTGTGATTTACTGTTGGTTGAGCACCTTCTAATGCCGATTTGCCTTACATCTTTCTGAAAAACGTGTACGCCTATAATAGTCGTCGTTGGTTCTCTGACTGAAAATATCTCTGCTTTTCTGGATTATTCTCTATCCTGACCCAGGAGAGTTATCTCTGAGGAGGTAAGGAAGATTGTTCACTCTTATTCCTCTGTATGTTATGGCCAGTGAATAATCTGTGTATTTACCCTTGATATGTGCGGCATTTGAAGGCATTCAGTAGTTTGGATTTGATACGTGAAAAATAAGAACATTACAGGAAAACATCCTAAAAATGTGTAAAAAATACTATATTCAGTTTGTTTGTTTTTTTAAATACAATTAGAAATTGTTACAAAAATATTGTTTTGGTAATGGGGAAGCATACAGGTTTTTTTAGCATACAAAGGGCAGCTTGTAATTTGGGTGGTTTTGCAACCCACTTATGGGTCAAATAAAGTTATTTACACTTAGCATGTTGAGATGTTCATTTAACTTGGCATAATGGGTTTACATCTTAACTTACTGTATCTTGAAATGAGCAATACACAGTATACCACAGTTTACACAATACATCCTTTATTTCAGAAAAATACACCAAATATAGCACATTTATAGTTTGCACAAAATACGACACCTACGACAAAATATGACAAAATACGACAACATTGCACAAAATATAAAATTAATTAGGCTTCAGCACTGTAACGACTTTATAGATTAAATAAAATGTACACAAACCTTTATTTCATAGAATAAATGCAACTATTCTGCAGCGTTGAGAAGCTCTCTCCTGACGAGGATACAAAAATCCCACGCTCTATGTAACTCAATAGCTGGGTGGGTTGTTGTTATGTCGGATGGTCATCTGGCAAAAAATGACCCAAAAGGCTCAGTAGTACACAGTGCTTTGGTAGAAGAAAATAACCCAGCATTTTTTAGATTGAATAGATTATTTAATGGATATATATTTTTTATATATAACATATAAAATACACAATTTTAACAATTAAAACAGTCATATTCTGAAGAAACTAATGATTTCTTTTGCTGTAAGCAGACTGGAGATTGACAGTGAATGTCTTCTGATCACCATGAACTCCAGGTGAGTTGAAATTAACATGCTTTTACGGGCGGGTAAATCATTTACTTTTTTTTTATTAAATTGAAGGCAATCAACTGATACGTTCATCTATTGTGATAGTCTGTGAACTGACTTTTTATATCAATCCAACAGTCATAGCCTATATTTCTGTTAATACCACTATCGTCAAAGATGATTGGCAATTAGCATACAGTTTGGATTGGCGATATAGTTCTGTTCTGGGTAAGAACTCTCTGCGCATCCATCCGTATATATATGCTGTTATAGGTGTCGTATTCCTATAGGTAGACGTGGATCGGCTGAGAGTCAGCTGATGCGAGCTTGACTAACGTGACCTGCCAGAACTAACACTAAGCTTGATATGTCACAATACTGATTGTGTCACAATCAAAGAAACAGAAAGATCGACAGAATAAGCATCAGTAGCTATATCGGGGTTTTATGTTAATAATAACAGTGGTTTTCAGTCCTGGTTCTGGGGACTACTGTGCACATTTTGTATATCTCTCTTATCTAGCACATTACACGACACCGTTTTTAACCAAAAACTGTTTTTTTATTATTGTGTTTGGGGACCTAAAAATGCAAACTTTTGAAAACAATACTGTTACCCACAAAAACTTACATTTGTGAAAACGGTGACGGCATGCACATATATATTACTGTACATGTTCAGTCTATAGGTATGCAAAAGGCCACTTGAGTAAAAGAATGCCAGAGCGCTGTCGCGCAAACCATAGTGGGGACTCTTATTATGAAAGCACATAGCGTGAGTGGCCAGATAAGACACTGTATATTCAGCACGGAGCGAACAGCAGATTGCATCAGCTGCTGCTGCTAGCTATCGAGTTGCTGGATTCACGAAATTCTGAAGACGTGCATTAAAGTCATTATCAGCCTATGATTGGATGTATCTTGTGATCGTATGTGTCCTATAAGAGTGAGTACTGTTAATTCTAGTATGTTCCCTGATGTATGCTCGTTATGAGTTTTGGCGCAGTTATCGGCTGTGTAATGTTACATGATGATGCTAATTCATCCGTGCTAGCTTTAATAACTTATCTTTCGATCTATAATGTTCAGAGTTTATCATTTTAAAGTCATGAACCAGCTAATCATTGTCTTACTAGGGCCTAGTAAGACATTGATTAGCTACTTGAGGTGTGTTTAATTGGGGTTGGAGCTAAACTCTGCAGGACAGTGGCCCTCCAGGACAGTTTGGAGACCCCTAACCTAAACACTCCACTGAACAGTCCACTGAACAGTCCACTAAACAGTCCACTGCAGTCCTCAAACTTCAACTTCTACTACTTGATAATGTGCATGTAAAGGCTGACTCCTCTCTCTGATGTTGATATCTGCATACCAGTGGTAATAAATCAGTTAAAATTGATTCTTCAATCTGTAGTGTTCTGACCAACACATGGTTCACTGCGATCTGAAACTAGCCCTAACAGCTTCAGGTAGCACTTTGCTACATTTTGTGGCTCTTCAAGCCATAGCGTAGCTGTGCAGGGAGTATGCAGCAGAGTGACGAAGCATTGTATGCCCCACCCACTTGGCCCAAACATCAGTTAAGACAGCCATCCTATTTGAAGGGTTATGAGGTCAGTGCAGTGCGACCGAAGATACGTGGCCAATTGCATGCCAGCCTGGCACCACACATGTCGAAAGGGGAAGATTGGAGCTAACAGCCCCATGTGAAGTGGAGTAGGCCCCACAATGCACAGGACGATTATTCTGAGGAGAGCTTTAACAACACAAGCTTAGGATGCCTACATACCCCGCCCTACACTGAGGATGGAGCAGAGCCTCATCTCATGACACTAGAAGGGAATTGTGTGTGTCAACAATCAACAGAGAGCAAGGAGTAGTGCAGCAGGATCATTCCTCGGAGCGATGGCCAAAGCCACCCCTTCCACTACTGGATTACCAGTGCCAGAAGATAGAGGAGGATGATGAGGGACTGCCCCCTCCGCCATGACCTTCGTCTGACTATCCTCCAATGTCTGCGGCTGCCTAGGAACAGCAAGTGGTGATCGTCATAGACTGAATGATGAGCGAGCTGCAGCTCATGAGGGACAGTGTAACATCCAGAAACACAGCCCACACTCATCCACATTCTACCACTTGTAGCTTGAAACACCCTCAGTCTAGATTAAGTCATGGAGAGTATTATGTTTGGTCCCACACCCCGGGGCCAGAACCCTACTCGCCCATCTCCAGTCCGCAGCCTAGTATGTATAACACGGATGCGGGATCCTCAACTCAACACCCAGCCAGGCCTGATATAAACCAACCATGCCCCGCCTGAGGAAGCCAGTTCTCATCGGTGTCGGCGACTCCTGGGAGGAGGAGAGTAAAGGGGTCCAGCGCCAAAAATTCCTCTCTTCATCCATAAGGACTCAATGGAGTTCTCTCGGCTGAAACTAGCCTTAGCAAACCTGCTACCTGCTGACACTATAGAGCTTTTCAAGTACCAGATTCTTGTGGATCATGTGAAACTTGAAGAGGCCTGTCTCATCGCCAACTCCTTTATCAACTCACCCAGGCCGTACAGGGACACCATGGCAGCCTTGACCGAGAAGTTTGGCCACCCGCACCATGTAGCCTTGAAGAAGATCCCTGCAGTTATGGATTATGAGATCAGAAGAGGAGATATAGCTGCCTATGAGAGGTGAGCTTAGATATGCCTTTGAGAGTCGAGCTGAGATGTGGCTTACATGTGGCCCGAATCCTCACCAAGCTTAAGATGAGCGTGAACTTCCAGTGTCAAATGTTCCACCGTCCTGGATACACTCATGCTCTGCTTGACCTGGAGGAATGGCTTTGATACAAGTTGTGGTGCCAAGGTTACAATAACTTCAGATATCCATGCCCAAGGGCCATCAGGCTACTGAGCTGAGAAGCGACGCAGCAAGGCAGACACTACAGTACTGCACGGAGCCGAGAGCTAAGTGCCAAACCAAGAGGGTCAGAGCGCATCCACGGAATGATGGAATGGCACAGCAAAACCCTCCTGTCCATATTGTGAGGGCACGGAGCACTTCTTAAGTGTCCCACTATTCAGAAACTCAGTAGAGAAGAGGTCATGGAATGGATTAGAGTTAACAATAGATGCTGGAGATACGGGAGAGCATATCAAGCAGCACAATGTGACCTCAAGAGGCTCAGCGATTTGTGTCAAGAGAAGCATTTGAGAGTACTGCATGATGCCAACGCACAACCCAAGGCTGAGCAGATGAAGGCTGAAAGTTGTCTGGTGAGGACCAGTACGGAATGTCTCTACCTGGACAGACCATCAACCCACTCTCATGTACAATGATCCTCCCTGAGCCGGTTGACAAACTGGGCCTGCATAAGAAGCCTGGGGATCTTGCACAATTCGACAGGAAGTCCAAACCATGAAGGGATCCGCCGTCTCATTCAAAATCTCATCCCCTACCAATCCCAAGAGAACCTCCCAGATAGTGGCAGCCTTCACCTCACAATGCTTGGGTCTAGCAGACCACTCTTACCCCCTTGCCAGCTTGAAAAAAAAAAGTACAAGCACCTGGTGGACCTCCTACTTAAACCATTTGATCACATAAAGCTGCTTGTGGTAATTGGTGCTGACTACCCCATCTACTTATCTCTATCGAGCCAGTGAAAATGGAGGACTGGTGGACATCTGTGCAAGACTAGGATGGATGCTTCAAGGAAAAAAAAGCATCTGTAAAAGCATCAGTAAAAATCTGCAGAAATCATGGAAGGTGTGGGAATCGGATTTACACTTAGATTTCAAATAGGTGCGTGGTGTTTCTTTAAAAAAAGTGATTTTGCCAACTACTGGCCTGCATGAATAATACCGAGTTTTAATTGTTTTCGTGGATCCGTGTGAACGGGGAACGTTTTGACGACGTTGTTGTCTGTACAAACTTCTGTTTTTAGTACATTATTGTCGCGTAAACGCACCCTTAGTTCAGTTCACGGTGATCTTTCCGAACGAGCTGATGATCTGAATCAGGTGTGTTAAATAAGTGAGACATACAAAATGCGCAGAGGCTGGTTGAATCAGGATTGAAAACCACTGAATAATAATACAGGTTAATAATATAGGTTTTATGATTTTAGATCAATCTCCTAGAGTCCATGTCGTGATGATACACAATGGATGCTAGGTTATACAGCATCAGTTCACAGATTGTGTTTTTGCAGTCCACTGTGTTGGTTTTTCATTGTTTTTTTATATAAACATGAGCTAGACTGACGTGACCATTGCACTCGTGTCTTTTTCAGTGTCTCCTGCGTGATGCTACATTAAAATAAAATAAAAAACATGGCGCTCAATTTTAAATTTCCGTTTTTAAAAACAAGCATTGAGAATTTGTGCTCTATTCCATTACACCGTAATGTTTCGCATTTTATGCTTATTCAGCTCACCACAGTTTTAAAGCCCTATTATTATGATGCAGTTTTTATTCTGTTGAACACTACCTGTTCCAGACAGTAGGTTGAGCTGTCAGTCAAAAGGTCCTTTACTCCGACCAACTCTTTTGTGAGGAAAATTATGATAATGATAAGTGGTCCCATATGTTTAAGTCAAAATAATTAATGCAAAACTCTGCATTCCAACCATCTATATCTAAATGTATCATGGGAACATGCCATTAGAAGACTGTTGACCTCAAGATAAATATAAACATGTTTGATATGTTTATACAGATATCATCTGCAATTGGAGTTAAATATTGTTTCTTTACATTTTTATTCATGTTAAAAATGTATATAACTTAAAATGTCTACAAAAAAATCTGATATTTGTTTAGGGTTTATTAATTGACATGTTTATTTTACAGAGTGTTGAGTCTTCCACCAAACAGATCAACTCTGATTCATCAAGGTCCTCCAAAACGATATCTTCTACATACAGAGAGAAAAGTGCTTGATGATCATGGAAAAGTCAGAAAATGGACTTATGGGAAAAAAGACACCAGTAAAAAAAACAAAATTGTTCTGTTGGTGGGAGAAACCGGCGCTGGCAAGACGACTCTCATCAACACCATGGTCAACCACTTACTGGGAGTGAAGTTTGAGGAAGAATTATGGTATGAAATCACAGAAGAAGAAGCCAGAGACCAATCAGAATCACAAACCTCTGAAATCACCATGTATGAGGTCTTTCCTGAGAGTTCTGTCCCAGCAGGCACAGTACGTCAATGTGACGTCAGGCAGACGTTGGACTCCAACTAATCCAACGTCAGTCAGACGTCATATTTTGGTTGAAAATGAAAATCAGGTTGACGTCTAAACCCAACGTTTGTTTGACGTCAAGCTTCAACGTCACACAGATGTTGAATTTTGGTTGGAATAAGCACTGCAAAAAAATGTGACATGTATGGCAGCGCATTAAATCTGTGAAGATCTCAGCAGAGGAGGAGTGAACATCTCAAACAGCATTACCAGCTTCACTTATTACTAACCAGACTCACTTTATTTCATTTCCGGTTTAATGAAATCAATAGTTGTATTTTAAAGTCACCATGATGGTGGTTAGCGTTTGCTTTAGTTGGACTCTTGGCCCTTAACTCTTTAGCGTAAATCTTCTCTGGCTGCTATAATTGTGTGTTTTTATGAAGCACATTAATTGTGGCAAAAAAGCCTAGAGAAAATTAGATTAGGTGATGATGGTTGTTTATTGATGATGAAGTCATCATATAATTGCCTGAAAGTTTTGATAACTTTGTACTTGAGTTTGTGATGTTGTTTTAAAACAGAACCCATTTTATTTTACAGTATGAAAGCAACATTATATCAAATAATATAAAGGATTGTAAAAACATTTAGTGCATTAAACATTTTCTTCAACATTATTACTTAGACATCAAGAATCAGTGTATGACTCTCAACAATGGTGACAATAAATTAAATGCTTCATGCTGCAGTACATGCTGGGTACCACCAATCAAAACTCACCCATATCTCCCAGCATGCACTGCGGCATTAATAAATTATGCAGGATTTTTTTAGTTGATCTGATTATCTGGATATTTTGTTTGATTGTCACCATTGTTGAGATTCATACGCTGTTTCTTGATGTCTGTGTGCGTCTAAGTAATGCCATAGATTAAAGGTTTTTGTGCACTAAATAGTTTTTAAAAAACAAGTATATTATATGATAAACAACACTGCTAGATATGCTGTAGAATCAAATGATTTCTATTATGAATAAAGCAATATTTAAACCACAAGTCCCATTTAATCAATGCATTAGACACTGAAAAAGATCAGGGATTCAGGAAATTACATGATGATATCATCAGCAGCAATAAACAGCCAACATCACCTGATATCATGGCTTTTTTTAGCTACAACCATTGTGCTTTGTAAACACACAATTATAGCAGCCAGAGAAAATTTTATATTAAAGAGTTAAGGGTCAAGAGCACAACTAAAGCAAACGCTCACCACCATCATGGTGACTTTAAAATACAACTACTGATTTCATTCAAATGGAAATTAAAAAAAGTAAATCTGGTTAGTTTTAAGTGAAGCTGGTAATAAGTGTACGGCCATGCATTTCACCTTTTTGTTTGGTTTATTCCAACCAAAATTCAATGACTGCCCAACGTTGGAGCCTGACGTCAAACAAACATTGGATTTAGACGTCAACCCGACTTTCATTTTCAACCAAAATCCAACGTCTGGCTGACGTTGTAGTCTATATACTGTGCCTGCTGGGGTGTCTCTCACCATCATTGATACTCCAGGCTACGGAGACACTAGGGGACTGGAAAAAGATCTGGAAGTTGCTGAGAATTTATCTGCTTTGTTTCAGAATAATGATGGGGTTCGTCATATTGACGCCGTGTGTTTTGTGACTCAAGCCTCAAAGAATCGCCTCTCGGACAGACAGCATTACATTATCAGTTCAGTTCTGTCTTTGTTTGGAAAAGACATTGTGAACAACATTGTGTTTCTAATCACACACTCTGATGGTCTGCCACCCAAAAACGTCCTCGGTGCCATTAATAAAGCTAGAATCCCCTGCAGACGAGACCACAGTGGCCAACCTGTTTATTTCTTATTCAACAACCGGCAGGCTGACGCCCACCACAATGAGACACGTTACATTCGTGCTCAAAGAGACGCCTGGGAGGACAGCATGGAAGAGATTAAGCATTTCCTTCAGTCTCTGGATGAAAAGAACAGAATAAGTTTAGATTTGACTTCAGATGTCCTGATAGAGCGCATTATATTAGAAGCTTCCATGTGCAACTTACAGCTGCGAATTCACGAGAAAGAGCAGAAAAGGGCTGAAAAACTTCAGATCCAGCAGGCAATGACTGAAAACAAGGAAAAGATAGAGGAACGTAAAAACTTCCAACGCATTCTCATCCTTTGGCGTCATATAGGTGACGCCATATGACATTTCGTCGAAATCTTACGCACATGGCATCCTTTAGCGTCAATATAACACGCACTGTTATGGGTAGGTTTAGGTCTGGGGTAGGGTACGGTTATGACGCCTTGGGATCTGCGTCTCATATTCACGCTAAACGATGCCATGTGCGTTGGATTTAGACGCGCGTCACCTGTATGACGCCTTGGGTTCTGCGTCTCATATTGATGCTAAAGGATGCCATGTGCGTAAGATTTCAACGAAATGTACAAAGCGTCACATGTATGACGCCAAAGGATGAGAACGGGCTGAAACTTCACCATTAACTTCAAAAGGTCTATCAAAGAGAAGGTCCCCATTGAAAGCGCTTCATGGAAGAGCAGGAAGGCGACGACCTGCACCGTCTGTGAGGAAAACTGCCATGAGTTTGACTGCTGGTGGGTTTCTGATCCCAGTAAATGTAAAGTCATGAAAAACGGTTACTGTACCGTGTGCACAGGGAAGTGCCACCACAGCAAACACGTCAAAGAAGACAAGAAATATGTCATCAAAAACTCGAGCATGATGATAGATTTTGATGATTTTAGAAAGGATTATGAAAAAGCTGAAGAATTAAAGAGGTTTTTGGTTATAATGAATGATCTTGACAAAGATCTGCAGGAGCTTGAGGACCAAAAATTCATTCTTCTGTTCAATGCCTTCAAGACCATCAAGCATCTGTCTCAGATTGCATTAAAGCCAGACTCTGCCTTCACTCTTCAGCATCTCGACTACTTCATCCCCAAACTGAGAGAGGCTGGGAAAAAAGACTGGGCCAGAGAGCTGGAGGACTTGAGGAAAACTGCTGAAGCGGAAGAAGCAAATAAAGACGCTCTGAGTTACCTTCAAGCAGGTCTGTCAAACTGGAACCTTTCTTTGGTGGGCAAGTGAAGAAAAGAGATGAATTAATTAAAATGAAGAAGACTGTATAAAATGAAAAATCAATGCAGTTAACTTTCGGTAGATCTGAACGTAGTAAGACATTTTGTTTAATCAGAGGATCAAGCTAATTTTCATCAGTTTTTTTTGTATTAAAGCCATTCCAATCCAATCTGTTTGTTCATGAACTTTATTAATAAATAAATATATTTAATTTTGGGTTAATGAATGGTAGTTTTAACAAAAGATGTCACATCTATGAAAGTTGATGTTAATCCTTTGTGGTGAACTCTTCTACATTTTATCTTCATCATTTGCTGGAGTCTTTCCTTTTTATCTCCTTTGCTTTTATTATGTTATTTCCATCAGATTGTCTTTTTTACATAATTATTGTTAAATAAAAGAACTAAAATATTATTATTATTTTTATTTTTTTTACATTTTATGACATTATAAGTGTTTATAATGTCATAAAATCATTTATATTGTAAATACTGGTGCTGTATTTATATTTTATATTGTGCATGAATTCATTAGTAAGAATGCTCTTTGTCCACTGTATATACCTGCTGTTATTTTGCCTCGGCCCAGGGACTACAGATGAAAATTAGCGTAACGCTATCTCTGTCTTGTGTAACACATTTGTTGTGCAATGTCCCTGTCAAATAAATAAATAATAATAATAATAATAATAATAATAATATAATACAATATTTAAAATGCATTTAATGATCTAACACAGTTTTGATCAGTGATAAACCTGGAGATGAGATATGTGACCCAGAATATTCAATGCTGATTATGTCATCATCAATAAACACCCAACAGATTATTCACAGCATTTCTTTTGGCATTTTTGCCATAATGACTGTATCTTACAAAAACAGCAGCCAAAAAATAAAAAAGCTAAACAAATCAAGAGCCCAACTAAAGCAAACACTGATCACCATAATAGTGACTTCAAACTTTATTATTTTCAAACATTCATCGACATCTAAACCTCTGTTGATTCTCAATAAACATTTCTGTAGACTTATACAGAAATAAAAGTCAATCTGGTTACTAATAAGTGAAGCTGGTAATGCTGTTTTTGTTGTTTAATCCTCTGCTGAGATCTTGATAGATCTGATAGTGTTTAATGTTCTGTTGGGATTTAAAGTGTTTCTGTTGTCTGAGTTTTGTGGGTCAGCATTGTGTTGAAGAGTAGAGCCTGTGTTTCGGAGAAGAACAAGAAACATTGATAATATACTGCATGTTGCTTTATTTAAAAGGCAGTAACTCTATTGCAGTGATGTCTATAACTACTTTATTAAGTTGATGTTAAGTTTTTTATTTATTTATTTAGTTAAGTTTCAGACATGCACAAATTAGTTGTAGTTTAATAAATACAAATAAATACACAGTCTAGCATAGTCCCAGCACTCTTTTGTATGTCTTTGTATTAACAACTTACAACTTTGAGTAAAACATTCTTAATATTTTATACATTAATTAATAATTATTGTATACATTTTATACATTATACATTTAAGGCAATTGTTTTCCTCATGTTTTCTATTAAATCAATTGTTTTCCTCATGTTTTCTATTAAATGTATTAAATACATTTTTCAATGTATGACTATTCCTTATGCATTATTCAATATATTGTGACATATTATCACAAAATATTAACACAATTTATTATTTAATATGTTTTTCAGTATATTTAAACCATTTCATATATTGATCATAAATGTTCGTCCCATAAGGGCTAATAGACAAATCCACAATCAGTTGTTTTGCATAATGACTTCACATAAATATAATATAACTAATTAAACATTTTGTGTTTAAATTATAAATATTCTGTTATAAAATTAAGGGGGAAAACAATATTGTCTAGATATTTTAACTGAAAAATAAAATAAATACTTGGTGAAAATAAGATTTGTTTTGCAGTGCACCAAAAATTAAACTCACATTTGCACAGCACTGAAAGTATTTTACGAGATTCTTAAGTTAACTGGATCAAAATGGTTATCAGAACCAGGAAGATTGTAAAACTCTCTGTAATCTTATCTGTAGGATAATTCTCAAAAATCATGTGCACCCTATAACGAGTACAAAGGTTGTTTTCAACCAATAGCCTATTATAATGTGAAATCACTAAGGATGAATATGGTTTCATGTTGGTTGAGCACTTTCTAATGCCATTATGCCTAACATTTTTCTGAAGATTCAAAAAGTCTACAGATAAAACTTGTACATCTGTACGCCCATAATAGTCGTCGTTGGTTCTCTGACTGAAAACATCTCTGCTTTTCTGGATTATTCTCTATCCTGACCCAGGAGTGTTTTCTCTGAGGAGGTAAGGGAGATTGTTCACTCATATCCCTCTGTATGTTATGGCCAGTGAATATTCTGTGTATTTACCCTTGATATGTTTGCCATTTGAAGCCATTCAGTAATTTGGATTTGATGAGACCGTTTTTGAGTGAAACATAATGTCCTGGACTATCCTACCCCCTCAGTCAAGATGAATGTGGAAATGGATTTAATGATGAAATGGACTATTTAAAAAATATATGAATTGCCAAGTGCATAGGCTTTCTAGCATTAATATTAGGGCACTATTGCAACTTTTTAGTTAAGACAATCTGTTTCGCAAAGTCACATTTTTATTGCCACATTTGCCACATTAACCTACGAACTTCCATGAAGAACGGAGCTCTACTGAGTAGACTAAAGGTATGATTTTTTTTTTTCATGTTTAGAGGGCTATAATAATTGGTTGTAGTTAGTTGATTATTTAACTGTATTTTTTGTTAACGGTTGCAGTTTAGGGTGTTCTAACTTACCATAAAGTTATGCATCTGTTAAACGCCAAGAGTGTTAAAATGAATGAGATAATTAAGTGATTAATTGAGTGATGGTTGACCATTAGTGATGAATACCTGCTGTTAACAAGCAGAATCAATGAAGAACAGAGTTTCCATTTTTAGGTCAGCATTATGGTGATCAGTGTTAGCTTTAGTTGGGCTCTTGACCCTTGACTTTATAACATTAGATTAGAAGCCAAGAAAAAATATGATCAGATGTTGTTGGTTGTGTTTTGACATAATCATCATCTTGTGGCCTGAATCTCTAAGTTAGATTTATTTTATTGATTACAGCAGTCCTTTGATTCTACTGCATAAGATCTGCCATTTTCAATATAATAAGAGGAATTTTTAAAAGTTGTTCTGATCAACAAAACTTTGAACTACTCTATATCTTAGACATACAGACATCAAGCATCAGTGTATGATTCTCAATGATTTTGTGATGTTCAGAGTTGATCTGTTTATCTGAATATCCTGTTTGTCACCGTTGTTGAGATTCAAATGCCAATTCTTGATGTGTGTGTGTGTCTAAAAAAGTTATTTCAATTTTTTTTTATGTGCAGAATCTCATGCTGTAACATCATAGAGCTGCTGTAATCAATAACGTAAAGTTAACACATGACCCACATAAGCAGACGCTG
This sequence comes from Gila robusta, assembly GCA_030770095.1. NCBI lineage: Eukaryota > Metazoa > Chordata > Actinopteri > Cypriniformes > Leuciscidae > Gila > Gila robusta. The sequence continues at coordinate 64,710 of JAVALU010000123.1, read as the reverse complement.
GGCTCAGAATGATATCAGTTAATCAGATTATGTCATTACCATAACATAATCAACACCTGAACACATTTTCTCTGTGGTTTCTTTGCCATAACAAATGTGTTTTATAAACACACAAACCAGCCAGAAAAACAAAAACTGTTCACAAAGTCAAGGGTCAAGAGCCCAACTATAACAAACACTAATAGCCATAATGGTGACTATTTCCTTCACTGATTCTTCTTATTAACATCAGGTGTCTTCACTAATGGTTAATCATCACTCAATTAATGACTTAATTATCTCATTAACTTTAACACTGCTTTGTGTTACTTTTATCACGCTTGAGTGTGGACTCAAATAAACTGAGCAGAGTTCATTTAACACTGGGGTTTTTGTTAGGCTAAGGCTGGGCATACACGGTGCAATTTTCGTCTGATTTTGAGCCGAATTCTGACTCGTGCGACTCTTTTTCGGGTCGGAACGATTTTCAGCTTTGTCATGTGTCATTTCTCGTGCAGTGTTCGTGAAGTGTACAGGGCAAAACGAGAGAGGGTTAACCTCTCCCGACAGGCAATCGCCCAGCCAGCACAGCCATGTGGGGCCCACATGGGTTTGACCTGGGCTATCTAACTGGGACCCAGCCAGTTTTGTCCACGGTTGCATGTAGGCCCCACATGGGTTTGCCCAGATGAAATGAACACTGCTCAGTGTGTACACTACAGGCTGTTAAATGTAACACTGATCAGTGTTGGAGTTAATGAGACAATTAAGTGATTGAATAATGATTGAGCATTATTAATGAACACCTGCTGTTAACAAGCAGAATCACTGAAGAAAAGAGAAACACAAGAACTACTTCCAGCCACAGCCTTAGATGAAATCAACTGAAGATACAAGACATTAAATCTCTTAAGATCTGATTAAACAACTCCACAAACAGCATTACCAGCTTCACTTATTACTAACCAGGTTGACTATTTCTGGAAGACGTCTACAGAAGTTCTTATTGAGAATTAACAGAGGTTAAGATGTTGATGATTTATTGAAAATAATAGTTTGGTTTGATGTCACCGTTATGGTGATCAGTGTTTGCTTTAGTTGGGCTCTTGACTTTTTAACATTAGTTTTTCTCTGCTCAGTTGTATCTAATTGATATGTTGAGAACAACAAGAGAAAATGCAATCCGATGATATAAACTGATTGATGATTAGAATATAATCATCATGTAGTGGCTTAACTCACTAATATTGTGTGTGAGGTTTTTACGGGTGATATGTTATTCATTTTTTTTTTTTTTTGAGATTCTACAGCAAGAGGTCAAGCACATTTTTACCAGAACATCAAATGATTTTTAAAACACCATTTACACATTTTGGACTTCTGCGATTTTTACTCACACACAGACATCAAGAATCAGCATATGAATCTCAACAATGGTGACATGCTTCATTGTGCAATGCATTCTGGGTGCATCGTACGAAACTTATCCATGGCTCCCAGAATGCACTGCACCATGAAGCATGTCACCATTGTAGCGATTCATATGCTGATTATTGATGTCTGTGTGTGAGTAAAAATCGCAGAAGTCCAAAATGTGTAAATGGTGTTTTAAAAATCATTTATGTTCTGATAAAAATGTGCTGGACCTCCTGCTGTAGAATCACAACAATAAAACAAAATGAATAACCTATCACCCGTATAAAACTCACATACAATTAGGGCTGGGCGATATATCGCACGATATTGTTATGCGCATCTCGTCAGTAAAGCCGGTTCTGTGGTGCATGTAAGATACATAATTCACCTTTGTTAAGTGTAGTTCTATACACTGTTGGTTGTAAACACAGCACTCTGTTCTTCACGACTGTTCAGGGATCGCGGTCCCTATAAATACACTGAACGTGTGCTCACGTGGGACGCATGTCAGCGCCATTTGCTTTTATTATTTTTCTTTCTATAAATAAATGACACACGCATTCGTGTGCTCAAAGTGAGAAGTTGTCTCTTGCAATTTATTGCAATTTCCACACTGGTGACCCCGACATTAGTCTGCTGGACGTATCCAGAGACACGACACGACCATGACCGCGAACGCTGTCACCCTTAAACTCCCCGAATTCTGGGAATCGTCAGCATCTGCATGGTTCGCCCAGACTGAAGCGCAGTTTGCGTTACGTGAGATCACCGCGGATACAACGAAATACTACTACGTTGTGTCGGCTCTCGGAAATTCAACAGCATCCAGAGTGGTGAGCCTTCTTACAAATCCTCCCGAAAATGAGAAGTATGCAGCACTCAAAGCCCACCTGTTGAAAACGTTTGAACTGTCGGACACTGAGAGAGCCAACAGGCTTTTCTCACTTCAAGGACTGGGTGACAGCAAACCGTCTGAGCTCATGGACCGCATGCTGGATCTTTTAGGTGAGCACAGACCAGATTTTCTATTCATCCAGTTATTCCTGCGTCAGCTACCTTCCCAAGTGAGAGCTGCATTAGCTAACACCACAATCACTGACTGTCGGAGACTGGCTGAAGAGGCTGATAAATTTTTTCTGGCGAGTCAAGGACATTGTGCGGCCGCGTTTTTTCCCGCGCACATCGCTACGGTGACGAGGGACGATTCCACACTCATCGGTGCAACCACTTCTCGTCGGCAGCAGTCTTCTGGCCCCCAACAGCTTTCAGGCTTATGTTTCTACCATGCAAAGTTTGGAAGTAAGGCTACCAAATGCCGTTCGCCATGCAGTTTCGGCGGTTCGGGAAACGCCAGGGCCGGCGCTCAGTAGTGGCCATGAGTGTCGGCCGTGTAGACAGGCTGCTTTTCATCCGTGACAGCATCTCCGGACGCCGTTTTCTGTGCGACACGGGAGCACAGAGGAGCATCCTGCCTGCATCCCGTTTGGACATGGTGGCCGACAGCCACGGCCCCCCTATGGAAGCTGCCAATGGTAGCCCCATCCGCACATATGGAACGAGGTACGTCGAATTGTGTTTCGAAGGACAGCAGTTCGGCTTGGATTTTGTGACAGCAAAGGTTGCCATCCCCCTCCTCGGTGCTGATTTTTTATGTGCACATGGATTGTTGGTGGATGTTAAGAACCACCGTCTGATTGACGCCGTTACATTCTGTTCATATACGTGCACGCTCAGCGAGGCCGACTCCATACGATTGTCTAGCATGCTCTCAGCTTCCGATGATTTCCACCGTCTACTTGCCAGTTTCCCAGCCCTCACTCAGCCCACTTTCTCTGCATCTGCCGTCAAGCATGGTGTGGAGCACCATCTCGCCACTTCTGGCCCACCCGTCTACGCCCGTGCTCGGCGCCTTGACCCGACCAAACTTGCCGTTGCAAAGGCTGAGTTTGCGAACATGGAACGCCTGGGCATAGTCCGCCAATCCGACAGCCCGTGGGCGTCACCCCTCCACATCGTCCCCAAACCGGGCGGTGGCTGGCGCCCGTGTGGCGACTACCGGCGACTTAATGAAGTAACGACACCTGACCGATACCCTGTTCCGAACATACAGGATTTTTCTGCACACCTGGCTGGCAAGGTGATTTTTTCCAAAGTGGACCTCATCCGGGGATACCATCAGGTGCCGGTACACCCACTGGACATTCCCAAAACGGCAGTGATCACGCCATTTGGGCTGTTTGAGTTCCTGCGCATGCCGTTCGGCCTTAAAAATGCCGCCCAATCTTTTCAGCGCCTCATGGACTCTGTTTTGCGGGACCTGCCTTTCCTTTTTGTGTACTTGGATGACATCCTGGTGGCGAGCACGTCCAAGTCTCAGCACCTGGCACACCTCCGAACCCTTTTTGAGCGGCTTAGCCAACATGGATTAATTGTCAACCCCGCCAAGTGCCAGTTCGGTCTCTCCACCATCGACTTCCTGGGACACAGAGTCACTAAGGACGGGGCAGTCCCTCTCCCATCAAAGGTGGAGGCAGTCACACAGTTCCCACGCCCGCTCACTGTCAAATCGCTGCAGGAGTTCCTTGGGATGGTGAATTTTTACCACCGCTTCATTCCTCGGGCTGCTCAGCTCATGCGGCCCTTGCACGAGGCCTTGAAAGGCAAACCCAAGCAAGATGTGGAATGGACTGATGGCAGGGACGAGGCTTTTGCTGCCACAAAGGCCGCCCTAGCGAACGCCACCATGCTGGCACATCCTTCTCCTACAGCCCCCATCGCCATCACCTCGGACGCCTCGGACTACGCCGTCGGTGCTGTCTATGAACAGTGGGTAGGCGGGGCCTGGCAGCCGCTGGCTTTCTTTAGCCGTCAGCTGCGCCCCTGTGAGCGGAAGTACAGCACTTTCGATCGGGAGCTGCTGGGTCTCTACCTAGCCATTAGACACTTTCGATCAATGCTGGAAGGCCGACATTTCACTGCTTTTGTGGACCACAAGCCACTAACTTTTGCCATGGCCAAGGTAGCTGAGCCGTGGTCCGCCCGCCAGCAACGTCAACTGTCCTACATTTCAGAGTTCACCACGGACTTGCAGCACGTTGCTGGTAAGAACAACTGCGTGGCGGACTGCCTATCACGTGCTGTGGCAGGGGCAGTCCATCTTGGTTTGGATTACGACCGCATGGCGGCGACTCAGTCCACAGACCCGGATGTGCAACTCCTGAAGACCTCGAACACAGGGCTGCAGATCGAGGACGTGGTTTTTGGTGATGCCGGCACTACGCTCCTGTGTGACATCTCCTCAGGTAGTCCTCGGCCGGTCGTTCCCTCAGGATGGAGACGACAAGTTTTTGATGCCATCCATGGTCTCTCCCACCCAGGTTCGAAAGCGTCACAGAGACTGGTTGCAGCAAAATTTGTTTGGCACGGCCTCAAGAAGGATGTTAGGGACTGGGCTAACACCTGTGTTGAGTGCCAACGTGCCAAAGTACACCGCCACACTAAAGCCCCGTTAGAGACTTTCCCGGTACCTGAGAGGCGTTTTGACCATGTAAACGTGGACCTGGTCGGTCCTCTGCCCTCCTCTCACGGTTTCACGTATCTGTTAACCATGGTTGACAGGACCACCCGCTGGCCTGAGGTTGTGCCACTGACGTCAGTGGCGTCCATCGAGATGACACGGGCATTTATTGGCACCTGGGTTGCCCGTTTCGGCACCCCTTCAGACATATCCTCTGACCGAGGCGCGCAGTTCACGTCTGAGCTGTGGGGCGCTGTCGCACAGAGCCTCGGAGTAAAACTCCACCGCACGACCGCATATCATCCGCAGGCTAACGGACTCTGTGAACGTTTTCATAGGGCGATGAAGGCTGCCCTGCGTGCCAGCCTCAAAGACAGCAACTGGGTCGACAAGCTCCCGTGGGTGATGCTGGGCATCAGGACTGCGCCAAAGGAGGACCTTCAGTCCTCATCCGCTGAGCTTGTTTATGGACAGCCGCTGCGGGTGCCAGGGGATTTCGTACCTAACACCACAGTTCCCTGGTCTGCTACTCTCCAGCGGTCTACTTTATTGGACAATGCGAGGCTTTTCACACCTGTCCCAACTTCCTGTCACGGCCTCCCTCAGTCGCACATTCCCACTGGTCTTCAGACGGCTGACTATGTTTTCATTCGCCACGATGCCCACAGGGGACCGCTACGCCCACCCTACGAGGGCCCATTCCGGGTTCTGGAGACAGGGGACAAACATTTTGTGGTGGACAGGGGCGGCAAACCAGAGCGACTCTCCATTGACCGCCTTAAACCAGCTCACTTGGACATAGCTAGGCCTATTGACCTGGCTCAGCCCCCACGGCGTGGACGGCCTCCTGCTCTGCCCCCTCCCCTACCTCCCACACTCCATGCCCCACACCCGTGTCATAACGGGACACAGGTTACAGTGGGGTCTCCTCGACCTCCGGCACAGCGCAGCCGTTGTGGCCGGCTGATACGTCCACCTCCCCGTTGACTGTTTGGTTCTTTTTCTAATACGGTGAATTCTGGGGGGACGTGTGTGGTGCATGTAAGATACATAATTCACCTTTGTTAAGTGTAGTTCTATACACTGTTGGTTGTAAACACAGCACTCTGTTCTTCACGACTGTTCAGGGATCGCGGTCCCTTTAAATACACTGAACGTGTGCTCACGTGGGACGCATGTCAGCGCCATTTGCTTTTATTATTTTTCTTTCTATAAATAAATGACACACGCATTCGTGTGCTCAAAGTGAGAAGTTGTCTCTTGCAATTTATTGCAATTTCCACAGTTCCTTGATTAGTAGTAAATCACCTTCACCTGCTTTCAGATGGAGCGGCATTTACTACACAGCACAAACTCCAGTGTTAAATTAACACTCAAGAGTGTTAAAGTTAATGAGATAATTAAGTGATTAATTTAGTGATGTTTGAGCATTATTGAAGACACCTGATGTTAACAAGCAGAATCACTGAAGGAGAAAATCTCAAATTGTAAGCCACCGTTATGGCGATAAGTGTTTGCTTTAGTTGGGCTCTTAACCTTTATACATTCATTTTAAATTTGTTTGTCTGCTGTTATTTATTTATAACAGTCAAATGAACAAAAAAAAGTGTGATCTGATAGTGTTGGTTGTGTTCTGGCATAATCGTGCTGTGATCTGAAAATGAATCTTATTGAGATAGTTTGGTTTGACTTATTGGCAACAACTTTTTGATTCTACAGCATATATGAATATAGGTATGTTTCTTATAATCCAAAATATTTAATAAACATTGTTCTGATCAAAACACTTTCAAATAAATTTATTTAGAAACACAGACATCAATAATCAGCCTGTGAATCTCAACAATGGTGACAATAATAAAGCATGTTGCAGTGGCTGCCACCAATCACAACTCATTAATGGCTCCCATCATGCATTGCGGTATGAATAAATTATGATCTGAATTTTCTATGTAATCTACTTTTCCTAATTGAATATTCTGCTCGTCACCATTGTTGAGATGCATAGACTGAATCTTGAAGTCTGTGAGTGCCTATAAGAAAGATTTTTTTTTTTTTTTTTTTTAGAAACAACTTTTAAGAAATCCTTTTTATTATAGCTAAAATTCTGGATATTTATTCAGAATCACAGTTGTGCTGTAACCAACAATATAAATCAAAATCATGAAGTTCATATGATGATTGTCATAATATAACCAACACCATCAGATCACTTTTTTCTTTGTTTATCTGGCAGTTACAGCTCAGATACATCAGCCAAACAAAATCTAAAGTTAATAATATAAGGGTCAAGAGCCCAACTAAAGCAAACAATGATCGCCATAACGGTGGCTTACAATTTGAGTTTTTCTCCTTCAGTGATTCTGCTTGTTAACATCAGGTGTCTTCAATAATGCTCAATCATCACTCAATTAATCACTTAATTATCTCATTAACTTTAACACTCTTGAGTGTGGACTCATATACACTCCCAGGAGTGTTAATTTAACACTGGAGTTTTTGCTGCATACAAAGAGCCGTAGTTAACTGACAAGCTGAGCCATATCGCATTAATTATCGCTGGCGATACGTCCGCGATATTAATGCGATATGGCTCAGCTTGTCAGTTAACTACGGCTCTTTGTAGTAAATGCCGCTCCATCTGAAAGCAGGTGAAGGTGATTTACTACTAATCAAGGAACCGGCTTTACTGACGAGATGCGCATAACAATATCGTGCGATATATCGCCCAGCCCTACATACAATGATTTTATTCTTATCATCAATCAGTTTATAGCATCTGATTGCATTTTCTTTTGCTGTTATCAACATAACAATCAGATACAACTGAGCAGAGAAAAACTAATGTTAAAAAGTCAAGAGCCCAACTAAAGCAAACACTGATCACCATAACGGTGACATCAAACCAAACTCTTATTTTCAATAAATCATCAACATCTTAACCTCTGTTAATTCTCAATAAGAACTTCTGTAGACGTCTACCAGAAATAAAGTCAACCTGGTTAGTAATAAGTGAAGCTGGTAATGCTGTTTGTTAACAGCAGATGTTCATTAATAATGCTCAATCATTATTCAATCACTTAATTGTCTCATTAACTCCAACACTGATCAGTGTTACATTTAACAGCCTGTAGTGTGCACACTGAGCAGTGTTCATTTCATCTGGGCAAACCCATGTGGGGCCTACATGGAAACCGTGGACAAAACTGGCTGGGTCCCAGTTAGATAGCCCAGGTCAAACCCATGTGGGCCCCACATGGCTGTGCTGGCTGGGCGGATGGTTGGATGAATTTCAGGCATGTCAAAAATTTTAGTCGCTCCTCGTGACTATATCGCACAGTTGAAGCAGAGCTACGAACCGATTGCCCTAAGCTCAGTGCTTTTTCCCTCACTCTGCCTGTGCGAAATCAGAAGTTTAACCATTTCATCTTTAATACAGCAAGAAGAAAACGAAAAGAGGGAGATCTTTACGTTCTGTACTGTAGCTATCAAACTAGCTACAAATTACTGTTGCTTACCTCCAGTTCGTGTTGCAAAATGGATAAACCATATTATACGTCTTCCAAAGACCATCATATTCTGAGGAAACTAATGAATTATTTTGTTGTTAACAGACTGGAGAGTGACAGTGAAGGTGTTAGTTCAAGCGATCACCATGAGTTCCAGGTGAGTTGAAATTCACATGCTTTCTACGGGGTTGTAAATTATTTATTTTAAAAATCTATTTATAAGGTAATTAACTCTTCCCTGCCATTGACAACATTTTCCATGATTTATGAAACAACACTTCAATGGCATTGAAATGTTGACCCAGGACAAGCTATAGGACTGTGAAGCTTTCCCAGCCAGCACAGGGCCCCACATGGGGTTGCCCAGATGAAATGAACACTGCTCAGTGTGCACACTACAGGCTGTTAAATGTAACACTGATCAGCGTTGGAGTTATTGAGATAATTAAGTGATTGAATAATGATTGAGCATCATTAATGAACACCTGCTGTTAACAAGCAGAATCACTGAAGAAAAGAGAAACACAAGAACTACTTCCAGCCACAGCCTTAGATGAAATCAACTGAAGATACAATACAATAAATCTCTCAAGATCTGATTAAACAACTCCACAAACAGCATTACCAGCTTCACTTATTACTAACCAGGTTTACTTTATTTCTGGTAGAGGTCTACATAAGTTCTTATTGAAAATTAACAGAGGTTAAGATGTTGATTATTTATTGAAAATAATAGTTTGGTTTGATGTCACCGTTATGGTGATCAGTGTTTGCTTTAGTTGGGCTCTTGACTTTTTAACATTAGTTTTTCTCTGCTCAGTTGTATCTGATTGTTATGTTGAGAACAGTAAGAGAAAATGCAATCAGATGCTATAAACTGATTGATGATTAGAATATAATCATCATGTAGTGGCTTAACTCACTAATATTGTGTGTGAGTTTTATACAGGTGATATGTTATTCATTTTGTTTTATTGTTGTGATTCTACAGCAAGAGGTCCAGCACATTTTTATCAAAACATCAAATGATTTTTAAAACACCATTTACACATTTTGGACTTCTGCGATTTTTACTCACACACAGACATCAAGAATCAGCATATGAATCGCTACAATGGTGACATGCTTCATGGTGCAATGCATTCTGGGAGCCATGGATAAGTTTCGTATGATGCACCCAGAATGCATTGGGTTGCAGTAACACAGGGTTTGTGATGTGAATATATTAGTGGAACAACATAATTGTTAGACTATAAAAACCTAAAAAAAAGTGAATCAGTCTGTTTCATGATGATTATAAAACCATCACCAGGTAACCATCATCACCTGATCTCATTTCACTTTAGCTTCCTTTGCTGTTGCAAATGTGTTTGACAAACACACTGTCACAGCAGCCAAAAAAGACAAAATATGTAATAAGATTAAGAGCCCAACTAATGGAAACACTAATCACTGTTATGGTGACTTCAAATGAAACAGAGTTAAACCCCTGTTAATTCTCAATAAAACTTGTGTAGACGTCTGACAGTAATAAAGTCTGGTTAGTAATAAGTGAAGCTGGTAATGCTGTTTGTGGAGTTGTTTATTCCTCCTCTGCTGAGATCTTCACAGATTTAATGTCTTCTTTTATCTTCGGTGGATTTCATCTAAGGCTGTGGCTGAAATTACTTCATATTTAATATACACAGATGTTTTGGCTATGATAAGGTCCAGTTCTGGTTTATTTATTTACTCTTGGCTGACATGTGGCATTGCTATGCAGAGGTGTAAATTCCAGGTTCAGAAAGTAAAAGTCCTCCTCAGTTTTTTGTTCCAATCACCTGGATTTGCTAATTCAGACAGGAGATATAACTAATTAGTGAAATCAGCTGACTGAGTTCATGGGTGGAATAAACATATGGCAGGACTTTTACTCTTAGACCCCTGAATTACCCACCTCTGGTGTTTATACTCTTGAATTATTTTTACACAACATTTCTGATATTTGCCATGTCTTCCACCAAACAGTTCAACTCTGATTCATCAAGGTCCTCCAAACCAATATCGTCTACATACAGAGAGAAAAGTGCTTGATGATCATGGAAAAGTTAGAAAATGGACTTATGGGAAAAAAGACACCAGTAAACAAAACAAAATTCTTCTACTGGTGGGAGAGACTGGCACTGGCAAGACGACTCTCATCAACACCATGGTCAACCACTTACTGGGAGTGAAGTTTGAGGAAGAAATATGGTATGAAATCACAGAAGAAGAAGCCAGAGACCAATCAGAATCACAAACCTCTGAAATCACCATGTATGAGGTCTTTCCTATAAAGAGTCCCATATCTCTCACCATCATTGATACTCCAGGCTACGGAGACACTAGAGGACTGGAAAAAGATCTGGAAGTTGCTTCAAACTTATCCACACTGTTTCAGAATAATGATGGCGTTCGTGAAGTCGATGCTGTGTGTTTTGTGATTCAAGCTTCTAAGAATCGTCTCTCGGACAGACAGCATTACATCATCAGTTCAGTTCTATCATTGTTTGGGAAAGACATTGTGGACAACATTGTGTTTCTAATCACACACTCTGATGGTCTGCCACCCCAAAACGTTCTCAGCGCCATTAATAAAAGTAAAATCCCCTGCAGACGAGACCACAGCGGCCAACCTGTTTATTTCTTATTCAACAACCGGCAGGCTGACGCCCGTCACAATGAGAGACGTTACATTCGTGCTCAAAGAGACGCCTGGGAGGACAGCATGGACAACATGAAGCATTTTCTTCAGTCTCTCGAAGAAAAAAACAGAAGAAGTTTAGAGTTGACTTCAAATGTCCTGATAGAACGCATTCAATTTGAAGCATTTATTTGCAACTTACAGCTGCGAGTCGAAGAGAAAGAGTCAAAGAAGTCTGAAAAACTTCAGATCCAGGAGGTAATAAGACAAAACAAGGAAAAGATTGAAGAACGTAAAAACTTCAACATTAAATTCAAAAAGACTGTCAAAATGAAGGTTCCCATTGAAAGCACTTCATGGAAGAGCAGGAAGGCGACGACCTGCACCGTCTGTGAAGAAAACTGCCATGAGTTTGACTGCTGGTGGGTTTCTGATGCCAGCAAATGTGAAGTCATGAAAAACGAACACTGCACCGTGTGCACAGGGAAGTGCCATTACAGTAAACACGTCAAAGAAGACAAGAAATATGTCATCAAAAACACAAGCTTGACGATAGATTTTGATGATTTTAGAAAGGAATATGAAAAAGCTCAAGTACAATCCAAGAGATTTTCAGTTGTAATGGATGATCTTGACAAAGATCTACAGGTGATTGAGGACCAAAAGTCAATTCTTCTGTTCAATGCTTACAAGAACATCAAGCATCTGTCTCAGATCGCATTGAAGCCAGACTCGGCCTTCACTCTTCAGCATCTCGACTACTTCATCCCCAAACTGAGAGAGGCTGGGAAAAAAGACTGGGTCCGAGAGCTGGAGGAAATGAGGAAAACCGCTGAAGCTGAAGAAGCCAATAAGGATGCTCTGAGTTATCTGAAAGCTGGTCTGGCTAAACTTTTCTTTGGTGATCAATCACAGGCATAGCGATAGGACAGGGGCCCCCAAGGGCTGATCCTCTAAACAATCAGAAATGTTAATATAAACACACAGCAACATCTCTGCATCGGGGGCCCCCTCTCGTTATGCTTTCGCCGCCTCGTCTCGGACGCCTTTTGTTAAACATGAAGAGGAATTTTCCGTCTGGCATGGCCGCTCTTCTTTGTAAAATCACAATAACAAGAAAATGCTGTGCTTTTGTAAAACTAAAGAAAACAAAGAGGAATCGCTTTCTGCCGTTTCTGTCTCAGTGAACTGGAGCATGTCTCAAAAATATATGAAACTCTGCGTATAGGCTACTTTGTTTAAAGACATGAGAAATAAATATTTGGAAAGCTTGAAATGTCAACTTTTAAACAAATCGATTTGAATCGAAAACAAATAATCTCTCCAATCTGTTAGTTCATGTTCTGTAATAATAAATGAGTATCATTACATTTTGGGTACTGGATGAAAGCTTTATTTAACAGAAAAATGACAAACAGTGATATGTTCACCATTGTGTTAATTTTGGTTGAGCCCTTGTATATTTTATGTCCATTAAATTCCTGTTATCTCTTTTGCTTTTATGTCGATTATCGGTCCATCTCTTTGTAAAAACTCTTGTTAGATAAAGCAAAAATAAATACAAAAATTTTTTAATTGGTTTTGTATTTCAGCCAAGCTATGACCAAGTCAGCAGACCTCCTTATCTTCAGGTTAGGATGCAAAAAGCACACATTGATTGTCTGTGACGTCACAGGCGGAGCGCCAGGAAGTATAAGAGGACAGTTTTTTTGTCTCAATGAGCCGTTTTTTTGTTAGTGCGTTGAAGGTTGGATTATGGAAATCCCAAACAAGTGCCTCCATGTCCCAGGTTTTTACACCTGAGGACACACACAATCTGTGTGTTCTTTGCTTAGGAAAGGAGCAAGCGTGTTCAGTGGTCGAGGGGATGATGGACAAATGTCTGAGTCCCGCCGCTAAGGCCCCGCTGTAGCCGAGGCAAAGCTGAGGCTTCGTTCGTGGAGATCGCAGGCCGAGCTCGCCGAGGACTTTTAGAGAGGGATGGCTGTTTCTTCAACTCTTTTTTGGGCTCAAGCGATTTGCTAGATCAGGATGTACTGTCTCTTGAGTCATCCGATCCAGCAGATAGTGTACTGCTGGCACCCTCCAGCCAAAAGGAAGTGGATGTGGTTGATGAGGGTGAGGATAGTGTATGTCAGGGATGGGCAACTTCGGTCCTGGAGGGCCACTGTCCTGCAGAGTTTAGCTCCAACCCTGACAAAAACTCTTTTCTAGTAATCCTGAAAACATTGATTAGCTTGTTCAGGTGTGTTTAATTAGGGTTAGAGCTAAACTCTGCAGGACAGTGGCCCTTCAGGACCGAAGTTGCCCATCCCTGGTGTATGTATTAAGTCTTCTCAACCTGCCAGCCCTGCACACGGGGAACTGTTAAAAAGTCATGGCCCTCACCACAGCCAGATTGGATCTGGTTTGGGGGCCTGAAAGATGGGAAGTCGCTCATGGTAAGCTGTACAGCGCTTACTTTTAGGCAATGTTTGTCCCTCTCCCATGAATCTTACATTCATTCCCGACCTCATCACTGGAGAAGTGGAGAAGTCGTGGAAGAAGCCATATTCAGCCCGGATTCATCCATTTTATCATTTGAACTATGCAAATGTGGAAGGATTAGCTCTCAAGGTGAGTCATCTTCTTTGAAGGCTCCTGTCCTGCCATTTAGGTCACTTCAGACCAAGTCAAGTCAAGTCAAGTCATCCTCATTTATATAGCGCTTTTAACAATGTAGATTGTTTCAAAGCAGCTTTTTACAGAGATAAACATATAATTTATATGAGTGAGTTCAAGTGTTCACGCTACACTCCTAATCTGACCTGTGTTTTTCATACTTCTTACAGGTAAGCTGACAGTAATTAATACTCTAGTAATAGATAAAACATATTATGTTTCTGTAGAACTTAGTTTGTATCACAGACATTAAAGATTGCAATGAGATTGCAATGAGTTTGCACCTAAAATGATGGCTGATGATGTAACTCCCCCAGAAGAAGAGACAGAGAAAGGAGGCAAAGAAAAGAATGCCCAAATAAATAAAGAAAAAAAGAGTGAGCAACAGTTACCATCTTCTTGTATCCCTTCCTTGACCATGTATAGGTCTACTTTTTATTAGGTGACATTTATAGTCTCTCATAATTTGCAATACCAACCTGAAATTTCCTTCTGGAAATTATAATTTAAAGTATGACATTTGTCATGAGGTATAACTCATGCACAGCATATGTGAGTAGATCAGAGTAACAATTCTTTAGACTATATATATAGAGAGAGAGATGTATTTGATGCTTATGCAAAACTGACAGCATACCTGGTTTGTTCAGATATTTTTGAAAACTTTGTCATATTTCACAAGTTTAAATACTTTTGACAAAAGGCCACTGGCAGAAAAAATGGTGTCTAAAGAGAAAATGTCTTCAAGACCCAATGATATAATGTGTACAGTCTCCATCATCAGATCATCTAGAAGTCTTGGATAACTGAGCATAATGTGTGCAACCAGAAAAAGTGTATGTTTTTCAGTAAGGCTCACATCTCCTCCCATGTTTTCAGCCTCTTCAACTTCATCACAGAGTCTTGAATGTTCATCTTGAGTAGGTCTACAATCATACACTTCACTCGAAACTGTTTAATGAGCATAGCATCGCCTTCTGTTGTCTGCTCTTGTCTTGATAATTTCACACAAGCAAGAATATGTTCCAGATGTGACTTGTATGAATCTATTGCCTTGTCAGCCTTTTCCAGGTCAGTCAATGCTTGAGCAATATAGCCAGTGTTTTTCTTAGTAATAGTAGCCAGTGCACGATTATAAAGAGGAATAATCTTCCCAGATGCACCGTCCTCCAATGCTTTGGTGTACACCTCAATGCTCTCCGCAAAGCATCCCTTCTCACGAAGATTGTTTCCAGTCCTGATGTAATAATAGACCATGGAAGATGGGGACTCTTTGCTCAAGAGTTTCTGCTTTGCAATCGACAAGTCCTTCTTCAGCTGTTTCTTCAACATGTCAATGGGTTTTTCCTCACTGAAGTGCATCAAGAGCCACAAACCCCAGCACTCGTGAAGACAGGACACAGTTACATCACGCTGGTCAGAGAAAACATTGTCTTCATAAACATCGTCCAAAATGTCAAGATAAACAGAAAAAAGCTCTTCTTCTTTTAAGATTTTTGGAATGTCTTTTTCAAGGAACCTTGAGAGTTTGATGCTTACAATAATGTTTCTGGCATATTTTGCCTCTTCCAGATTGCTTTCCATAAATGTTACTGATTCTGTTGTTAAGAGGCCTTTGAGAGCAGAGACCATTGTGTCTTGATTTTGAGAGTTGTGATTTTCCAGGTAGCGATTAACATTTTCCTCAAACAGACTTTCTTTGAAACCGCCTGACATCAATATAGTTTTAAGATGGTTCAGATGGCTGAGTAAGCTGGTTAGAGATGTGTTTAAGTCCATCACTAATTTAACAGAGTCAGAGAAATGACTGGCGCACATAATGAGTTGAGCAGATCCTGGACTCCCTTGGCGAGCCGTTCGTCCAAACGCTTGCTGTTCAACACGGATGTTCAGAGGTAAGAAGGTTTGCACCACAAACAGTCCTCCTGCCTCATTTACTCTTTCACAGACCTTTAGGTCTGTACCTCGACCTGCTAGATTAGTTGCAATGATGACGTTCCCAGCTTGGACTGTTGAATCTATGATTTTAGAGTTATCCATGTTGTTGTTCACATAGAGTTTTAGTGTGTCTGATGAGATGGTGTCTGCAAGGGTCTCGTAAAATTTTAGCGCACGATTGATTGTTTCACAGATGACGAGAGCTGCTCGTGGACCTCGATAGACTGTGGAGGTTACTTGATCCTGAACAACCTTACAAACGGCCTTAATCCACTCGTCCTCCTCAGGTACTATCACACCTTCCAACTCATAAAGTTTCCTTCGTTTAAATGAGGGAATCTTACAGATGTCAATGCCATTGTAGAGCTGCTTCACCATCTCAAGCTCTGATTGGTCCCCCAAAGTTCCTGTTATCCCATAGATCTGTTTTTTGTATTTCTTGAATAAACCCACATTAGACATGAAGTTTGTTATAAGACTCATATTGGACAGTTTAGTTTGGTGTTTCATCTCCAGGAACTGCTGAAGTCCTTCCCCCATTTCATGTTGTTCTGCACAATGCCAGTGGAACTGAAATCGACAGGAGCGACTCCATCTCCATGATGGATGTATTCGTGGCCCAGAGTCATTTTGGTGGCTTGCAAAGCACTTTCAATCCAGGTTTTTACCTTGCCATTGACGAGGTCTTGAAGGCCTGGGATATGAGATTCAGTTTGTTCCCCTATTGATTCAGACTGATAAACCATTTTTATAATTTTCCCTAGTGACGTTACTAGTGAGTCTTCATCAAAGTGCACAACACGACATTCTCCATTTCCCAGAAGAAGAATTGATATTCCTTGTCTGTCATTTGTACCAGGTGGATTAATTTCATTGAGTTTCCTTAAAGTCCCATCAGGCGCTTGCTGGTAGAGTTTGATGAAATACTCAGGGAAGTTTCCCACAAACATGGTTAAAAATGCAACCATTTGCACAACACTTGCATTGTCTAGTCGTTTTAAAACATTTGTCATGTTTTCTTCTGCTTGCATTGGTTTTAAAGGCATTATTCCTGCATCCACAGCTGTCTGCACAATACTGAGTTGATCAATGCTTTTATTTCCATGCATGATTTCAGACAGAACCTGAGAGAAGAGCTGAATGTGCCCTAAAATCTCTCCAGTGTGTAAACACTTCATCTGGTTGATGAAAAACCAAATTTCAGCCAGTGTCCCATTCACTCTCAGAAAAAAAGGTACGAAAGCTGTCACTGGGGCTGTACCTTTTCAAAAGGTACACTTTAGTACCTAAAGGGTGCATATTGGTACCTTAATGGTACATATTAGCACCTGAAATCAGAGGTGGGTAATCCAGGGGTCAGAAAGTAAAAGTCCTGCCATAGTTTATTCCACCCATGAACTCAGTCAGCTGATTTCACTAATTAGTTCTCTCTCCTGTCTGAATGAGCAAATCCAGGTGATTGGAACAAAATACTGAGGAGGACTTTTACTTTCTGAACCTGGACTTTACACCTCTGCATAGCAATGCCACATGTCAGCCAAGAGCAAAGAAATAAACCAGAACTGGAACTTATCGTAGCCAATAATAAACAACTCCACAAACAGCATTACCAGCTTCACTTATTACTAACCAGACTGACTTTATTTCTGTCAGACGTCTACACAAGTTTTATTGAGAATTAACAGGGGTTTAACTCTATGTTTTCCATTTGAAGTCACCATAACAGTGATTCGTGTTTCCATTAGTTGGGCTCTTAACTCTTATTATATATTTCGTTTATTTTGGCTGCTGTGACAGTGTGTTTGTCAAACACATTTGGAGCAGCAAAGAAAGCATAAATGAAATGAGATCAGGTGATGATGGTTACTTGTTGATGGTTTTATAATCTTCATGAAACAGACTGATTCACTGAGATATTTTAATCTAACAAGTAAGTTTTCAAATTTTTTTCACATCACATACCTTGTGTTAGGGCTGGGCGATATATCGCATCACATTGTTATGCGCATCTCGTCAGTAAAGCCGGTTCCTTGATTAGTAGTAAATCGCCTTCACCTGCTTTCAGATGGAGCGGCATTTACTACAAAGAGCCGTAGTTCACTGACAAGCTGAGCCATATCGCATTAATATCGCGGACGTATCGCCAGCGATAATTAATGCGATATGGCTCAGCTTGTCAGTTAACTACGGCTCTTTGTACACAGCAAAAACTCCAGTGTTAAATTAACACACCTGGGAGTGTATATGAGTCCACACTCAAGAGTGTTAAAGTTAATGAGATAATTAAGTGATTAATTGAGTGATGATTGAGCATTATTGAAGACACCTAAAGCAGAATCACTGAAGGAGAAAATCTCAAATTGTAAGCCACCGTTATGGCGATCATTGTTTGCTTTAGTTGGACTCTTGACCCTTATATTATTAACTTTAGATTTTGTTTGGCTGATGTATCTGAGTTATAACTGCCAGATGAACAAAGAAAAAAAGTGATCTAATGGTGTTGGTTATATTATGGCAATCATCATTTGAACTAAATGTTTGTGATTTAAGCTGTTGGTTACAGCATAACTGCAATTCTGCATAAATATTCAGTATTGTGGATATAATATAAAGGATTTTTTAAAAGTTGTTTTAAAAAAAAATCTTTCTTTTAGGCACACACAGACGTCAAGATTCAGTCTATGCATCCCAACAATGGTGACGAGCAGAATATTCAATTAGGAAAAGTAAATTACATAGACTATTCAGATTATAATTTATTCATATCGCAATGCATGATGGGAGCCATTAATGAGTTGTGATTGGTGGCAGCCACTGCAACATGCTTTATTATTGTCACCATTGTTGAGATTCACAGGCTGATTATTGATTTCTGTGTTTCTAAATAAATTCAATTGAAATTTTTTTGATCAGAACAATTTTATTAAATAATTTGGATTATAAAATAAATACTGATAATCACATGCTGTAGAATCACAAAGCTGTTGCTAACAAGTTAAACCAAACTATCTCAATAAGTTTTATTTTTTTCAGATCACAGCATGATTATGCCAAAACATAACCAACACTTTCAGACCACACTTTTCTTTGTTCATTTGACTGTTATAAAACAATAACAGCAGACAAACAAAATTTAAATTGAAAGTATAAGGGTCAACAGCCCAACTAAAGCAAACACTTATCGCCATAACGGTGGCTTACAATTTGTGATTTTCTCCTTCAGTGATTCTGCTTGTTAACATCTGGTGTCTTCAATAATGCTCAGTCATCACTAAATTAATCACTTAATTATCTCATTAACTTTAACACTCATATCACTAATCAAGGAACTGGCTTTACTGACGAGATGCGCATAACGATGTCATGCGATATATCGCCCAGCCCCACCTCGTGTTACTGCAGCATGAGATCAAGCAATAATATTACAATAAGTTAGAAGACCTTAACGAACATGAGCACAAAAAAGTCAGTTTATAATGACACACACAGACATAAACTATCAGCGTATAAATCTCAGCAATGGTGACAATCAAAAGTACTAGTGTGCTGCAATGCATGCTGGATACCACCATAGTACAAAACTCCCAGCATGCATTGCAACATGAATAAATTATGCTGAATTGTCCTATAATTTTGTTTGATTCTAAATATTTGCTATTATTTTTTTCTGTTGTTTTTGTTGTGAATTAGTAGCTTTTCAGTGATGTTCTGAATTAATCTGTTTATCTAAATATTTGTGATTGTTGCTGATTGCTGATTGTCTACATGTGCTGATTGTTGATATCTGTGTGTGTCAGTGTAAGCCAATTTCTTTTAATTCATTTTTGGTAAAATGTCTAAACTGATTGTTACATTGCTGGATCTCTTGCTGCAGTAATACAGGGTTTGTGATGTGAATATATTAGTGGAACAAGATAATTGTTAGATTATAGAAACCTCAGTAAATCAGTCTACTTCGTGATGATTATAAAACCATCACTAGGTAACCATCATCATCATCTGATCTTATTTAACTTTAGCTTCCTTTGCTGTTGCAGATGTGTTTAACAAACACTGTCACAGCAGCCAAAAAAAACAAAATATATAATAAGAGTAAAGAGCACAACTAATGGAAACACTAATCACTGTTATGGTGACTTAAAATGAAACAGAGTTAAACCCCTGTTAATTCTCAATAAAACTTTTGTAGACGTCTGACAGAAATAAAGTCAATCCGGTTAGTAATAAGTGAAGCTGGTAATGCTGTTTGTGGAGTTGTTTAATCCTCCTCTGCTGAGATCTTCACAGATTTAATGTCTTCTTTTCTCCTCCAGTTGATTTCATCTGAGGCTGTAGCTGAAATTACTCCATATTTAATATACACATATGTTTTGGCAACGTTAAGGTCCAGTTCTGGTTTATTTCTTTGCTCTTGGCTGACATGTGGCATTGCTATGCAGAGGTGTAAAGTCCAGGTTCAGAAAGTAAAAGTCCTCCTTAGTATTTTGTTCCAATCACCTGGATTTGCTCATTCAGACAGGAGAGAGAACTAATTAGTGAAATCAGCTGACTGAGTTCATGGGTGGAATAAACTATGGCAGGACTTTTACTTTCTGACCCCTGGATTACCCACCTCTGATTTTAGGTGTTAATATGTACCATTAAGGTACCAATATGCACCCTTTAGGTACTAAAATGTACCTTTTGAAAAGGTACAGCCCCAGTGACAGCTTTCGTACCTTTTTTTCTGAGAGTGTTTAACAGTTCCATGAGAGGTATCCTACTATTCAAGTAGACCACTTCAGGACCTTTGTCCAACATCAGCGAGTCCACCTCATCCACTATAACACACTGAAACTTTCTCTCAGGTCTCACATCTCTTCTGTGGAAACGTTGTCTCAGAAAATCCCCTGCAAAGCTGTCAGTCGTACCGTAGACCACCTGACATTCATAGCACTCCTTCAACTCATTGTCTTCTGTTTTATTGGTGTTGGTATCAACAGTAATATTCAGTTCCTTATAAAATGCAAACCATTCTTCAGCATCTCTTTCAGCAAGTACAGGAGAACTGGAGATGATATCAGGGGTTTTTCCCATCATGACCTGATATGCTGCAAACATTGCCACGATGCATGACTTTCCTTCTCCTGTTAAAACCTGAACCAGACGACTTGATTTAGAAAGAACAAGAATGCACCAGCTCACCATCTGAGTCACTCGAGGTTTATATTTCTTTGACTTTTCTACGGCTTTACAGAGCCTAAACAAACTTTGTTTTGTTCCTTCTAGATGTGGAGCTGTAGAAGCTAATAGACAGTCAGACACTGATGACACAATATCTTTCACTTGTACCATCATTTCTTCATCAATATCTGCTTGTTCACAGATTTCCTTCACAATCTCATCTAGTGTTTTCTCATCAGTGTTTTTGGCTATTTTATTAATTTTGGCTTTAACATGATCCACAATCTTATTGTCATTTAATGTCAGATCTGACACACTGATTTTGTGAATCTCCACTTGATGAAGGATTTTCATCATCCATGTATGAAAATCTTCATTTCTGCCTTTAAATTCTTTCACGAGGGCTTTAAACAACTTAACGACATCTTCTTTTTCCCATTTTCCGTTCTTAAGCAGGGAAAGCAGTCGTGATGACAGCAGGTTTCCAGATGCTTCCATTTTCAAAATTCACTCTTGATATTTTTCACAGTGCAGCACTCTCTGTGGTAAAAAAAAAAGAAAAAAGACTTGGAATTAAACTTAATTAAAGATTGTGGAGCTTAACTAACAAACAAACATAAGCAGACACAATTATTAATAAACAAGATAATTAAGACTACAACCATATACTTTATTTTACATGCATAAAGATGGTTTTCTAGTTTTAAAAGTTATTAGTTATTATTCAGACTTTTTCTCTGAGAAAGCATTTATTTATAATACTTACACCTTCCGAGACCATATTGTTGTGGAATTGTTACAGCAAACCTCTTCTAGAGTCATCTGTGAAAAAGTCTCATGTGAGTTTCATTATATCAGTATGAGAAGATGACGATGTCTCTCACGCTCTGGAATTTCCAGTTGGCATAGTAACAATTGTATTCAATTTGTCACGTGATTTGAAAGAATACAAAGTGCGTGCTATTATTTATTTACATATAGAGAACTGAAAGTGTGTACAATTGATTTTAAAATCAATTGTTTTTTGCAATTTTGCATGCAATGTAACTGCAGGGAAATCTGTCATCAGCAAACTACTTATTTATAGTTTCACCTTCTTAGTTTGCTCTCTGCGTTTATTGTTATTCTTTCACTTTCAATTGTGTTGGTAAGTACCGAAAATGTGATACAGTTGGTTAGTTGTGTATACAGGGTTCTTTGCAGTTCAGGTGTGATGAGATGGTGCGTTTCTTCACTGACGGGTTATTTATGGTGTGCAATGATGTTCTGGTATGACTGCTATGCTGATGTTTTTCAGAATTTCAATCTGCATTTTTTTATAAAACAATAGATGAGTTCTGTTAATCTACTGTTCACAGGCATACTAGATACTAACTGGTGGACACTGTTATGTACTGTACACTTGCTGCACATCTTAATTACAAGCATTGTTTATTTGCAATGTAAGGCTAACCAGGTTTTTTTTTTACAACCAATACTTTCATCATACAACAGACTTTCATTTTTTTTTAGTATAATTCTTTAATAGGGGTTTTGCAATTTTTGTAAAGTCTATGTCTGCGATGTATATAAATATATATACTGACCTGGAATTTAAACCTAAGAAACCCAAAACAGCTTTGAAGTTTTTTAAAAAACAATTTAAAAGTCTGCTGTATAATAAAGTGGAAAGCAAATCCAGTTAAAGAAGCCTACACTGAAAATGCCAGTCTATTTTGTAACAAGTTGAGTAAACTGGTTATACCGATTAACTGAGTAAACTTGATTCAGTGTCACATAATCAAACATTCATCTGTGATCATGATCATGGAGGATGTGTTCAGTTTAAACACGCTTTCTTTGGTTGTTTTTTTCTGCTGTGTTTAGTTTCACTTTCACTATGCCATGTGATCTGGAAAAATTAGATGATAGATTATTTTTATAAAGCTAGCTTCAGAAAAAAAAAAAAATTAAACTTGCACTTTGTATTTATAAGCATATTAAATAAATAGCTTTACCTTTTTTCATGGATGGGTTTATCTGTGTGACTCACTGATTCTAGCCCACTAAAACAACTAGTTTGTTAAAACTTTGAATGTATTTGTCTCCAGAGCAACACGTTAAGTGATTCTAGTGCTAGAAACTTAATTTGCCCCATGACTAAACTGGATGCATTATATGTTCATGAATCTGTCTACACTGGACTGGTTGTATATCTGATCTCAATATCCAAATCATTCAAAGGAAGATTGAGATTAATCAGATAACTGCATGTTTTACCCAGCCGTCTTCCTGCGCATTATCTCTGTAAAGCTGCTTTGAAACAATCTGTATTGTAAAAAGCACGATATAAATAAGGTGACTTGACGCTTCAACTTATGTCCCCTGTATTTTGTAATATGGCTCAATGTCCACTAGAGAGTGAAATGAGAAAGCAGAATGAGTTTCAAAATGAGAACAGGGTGGAAAAAAATGAGATTTCTAAAGCTTTTTAATGGCATGTTGTGTATTAGTTGGTTTGGCAAAGTTATTTTATAAATTCCCATGTTATATCTCTACAGATAGCTTCTGCAACCCTCATTGAGAATTATAACTCCAGAAAATATAAATTATAATTAGTCTAAAGGCATGTGATAATTTGTCATTTTAAGATTTCTGGGGTGAAAACAAAAGAAACTAAGTTGTAGGCTACTGTATCACGTGCCATTTGAACTGAGGCGCTACAGCAATGTCACATTTAAAAGCACCAAAACGGTATTTATTGTTTGAATCTCGTAAAAATATGGACAGAATCTGAGAGCTGAGAATTTGTTCCATATCAAAAGTTACCTTCTCTGTCGGTGTCAGTGTCCTCTTTGTCCGCGATTTTTCTCTGCGTGAGAAAATGGATGTGTGGCGTGAGAGCGTGTGAAAAGGGTCAATTGCGTGAGTCTCACGGCGAATGCGTGAGAGTTGGCAGCTCTGGGTGAATTACATGACTGGACAGAAAGTGAGGCTTCGTTTTTCGTGTTTCTCTGAAAATAATACGTGCTCCGACACGAAGCTTCATGAGAAATTGCGCTGCGAACTCGATACACGATTTGAAGCTTCAGTATGTAACATCACTACTGTATAGGATGTTCTGTTGTGTATGCGTGAGCGGATTAAGAATTTGAAGATATATCGTGTGGGCCGTATGCATTAGTAGTCTTTTGAGCCATGTCATATTAGGGATTTCCTGGAACTTTTTACTCATGAGTCTCATCTGTGGACTTTCTGTGCAAGTGTGCCCTCCTGTGTCCAGTATGAATTGAAACAAATTACATGTGAGAGTTTAGCGCTCTATAATGCTCACATCACCCTATTTTGGGCACAAAAAAAATTAGAAAAAAAAAATACTGCTCTCTAAACATATTTAAAGTAAGCATACGATAATCCATAAGTTTTTGTCCGAATGAGCTTACTTTTGGACTAAAAGCCCAGAGGGATGCAAATATAATAAAACACAAATGAGTCAGCAGTTATAACAGGTTAATGTAACATTTCCCATTTCCGGACCACTATCAAAATAATGGCAACTTACTCTCTGTACAGTGGCCAAATCTGCAAGACAACAGAGGTGAGGTGGGTGAACAGATTGGTGGTTTTGCCCCCTTTTGCGCTTATTTTTGATCAGCAAGTCCTGTAGTCATGATTAACAAGTTTTTTTAGGCGGAATCCATAAAACTTCCCCAATGGGGAGCTAACTTTCTTGGATTGCGGGTAGAGTGTCTCGTCTGTCATATCTGAGGACATGCTTTACGCGGCAGTAACACTGCTTGTGTTTTATTACAGATGGCAACCAGCATTAAGGTGCAATACCCCCACCTTCTGTACGTTGGGATGTCAACCAGATACTGACGCTGGATAATTTACGTGTCATATGTGTGCTATTATAAGTAACTTGAGTTACATAATAAGATTACTTTTTTAAGTAACTAGTAAAGTTACTTAAAAAAGCATTACTTTTACAATTTACAACAAAATATCCAAGTTACTTTTTTCAAATAATAACGCTAGTTACTATTTAACATTTATTGACTGACAGCTCTTCTGTCCCCATGTTGAGAGAAATAAAGGGAGGAGGTAGGGCTGGGCGATATATCGCACGATATTGTTATGCGCATCTCGTCAGTAAGGCTACGTTTACACATAGCCGGGTATTTAGAGAAACGAATATTTTCCCCCTCTCCGTTTTCAAAAATAACATCGTGCACACACCCGCATAAATACGCCGTCGAGCGCCATCATAACTATGCCAAACCTATGGGCGGCAGTGTAGGGAGAAGGATAAAGCCATGTAAGCCAATCAAAATCCTCAGAATCGACAACAGAGAACCTAAAACCCCGTTTCTCCCAGTTTACACGGCAACACATAACCGGCGTTTTCAGAAATCTCCACTTTGGCCGGAGTTTTTAGAAATAATCGTTTTCTGTGATAAAAACGGCGTTTTCGTGTAAATGAGAGGGCAAAACGCAGAGAAATATCTGCGTTTTCCCATCGTGTAAACGGGGCCTAAAGCCGGTTCCTTGATCAGTAGTAAATCGCCTTCACCTGCTTTCAGATGGAGCGGCATTTACTACACAGCACAAACTCCAGTGTTAAATTAACACTCAACAGTGTTAAAGTTAATGAGATAATTAAGTGATTAATTTAGTGATGTTTGAGCATTATTGAAGACACCTGATGTTAACAAGCAGAATCACTGAAGGAGAAAATCACAAATTGTAAGCCACCATTATGGCGATAAGTGTTTGCTTTAGTTGGGCTCTTAACCTTTATACATTCACTTTAAATTTGTTTGTCTGCTGTTATTTATTTATAACAGTCAAATAAACAAAGAAAAGTGTGATCTGATAGTGTTGGTTGTGTTCTGGCATAATCATGCTGGGATCTGAAAATAAATCTTATTGAGATAGTTTTGTTTAACTTGTTGGCAACAACTCTGTGATTTTAGAGCATATATGAATATAGGTATTTTTCTTATAATCCAAAATATTTAATGAACATTGTTCTGATCAAAACACTTTCAAATACATTTTTTTAGAAACACAGACATCAATAATCAGCCTATGAATCTCAACAATGGTGACAATAATAAAGCATGTTGCAGTGGCTGCCACCAATCACAACTCATTAATGGCTCCCATCATGCATTGCGGTATGAATAAATTATGATCTGAATTGTCTATGTAATTTACTTTTCCTAATTGAATATTCTGCTCGTCACCATTGTTGAGATGCATAGACTGAATCTTGACGTCTGTGAGTGCCTAAAAGAAAGATTTTTTTTTTTTTTTAGAAAAGAACTTTTAAGAAATCCTTTTTATTATAGCAAAAATTCTGGATATTTATTCAGAATCACAGTTATTCTGTAACAACAACATAAATCAAAAACATAAAGTTCAAATGATGTTTGTCATAATATCACCAACACCATTAGATCACTTTTTTTCTTTGCTCATCTGGCAGTTATAACTCAGAAACAACAGCCAAACAAAATCTAAAGTTAATAATTTAAGGGTCAAGAGCCCAACTAAAGCAAACAATGATCGCCATAATGGTGGCTAACAATTTGAGTTTTTCTCCTTCAGTGATTCTGCTTGTTAACATCAGGTGTCTTCAATAATGCTCAATCATCACTAAATTAATCACTCAATTATCTCATTAACTTCAACACTCTTGAGTGTGGACTCATAAACACTCCCAGGAGTGTTAATCTAACACTGGAGTTTTTGCTGTGTACAAAGAGCCGTAGTTAACTGACAAGCTGAGCCATATCGCATTAATTATCGCTGGCGATACGTCCGCGATATTGATGCGATATGGCTCAGCTTGTCAGTGAACTACGGCTCTTTGTAGTAAATGCCGCTCCATCTGAAAGCAGGTGAAGGCGATTTACTACTAATCAAGGAACCGGCTTTACTGACGAGATGCGCATAACAATATCGTGCGATATATCGCCCATCCCTAGGAGGAGGTGTTGTGTGCACTGTGTAAACATTATATTTCTAGACTATATAAGACTATATACTTATATATAACATATATAAGTTCTAGACTAAATGTAAAAGTAATGCAATTAGTTACTTTTTTGGGGAGTAATGCAATATTGTAATGCATTACTTTTAAAAGTAACTTTCCTCAACACTGATCACGACACCCATAATTTTCACAAGACGTTAGTGGCCGGCAGATTATTTTGTTGTATGAATATCTGAACATATGTCAAAAGAAAGAACTGAGTTGCTTTTAAAAAAAAAAAAAAAAAAAAACATTTTATTCTAGCTTTATCAATTCTTTTTTTAATCAACATTTGAATATGGGAAAATTTATTTAAAAAAATGTCTGGATCATATTCAGAATGATGATCAAAACCCAGATGGAGTAGATCGAGTCCATCAACACCCCCAAAGCTTCACAGTCCTATAGCTTGTCCTGGGTCAACATTTCAATGCTATGAAAGTTTTGTTTCATAAATGATGGAACATGTTGTCAATGGCAGGGAAGAGTTCATTACCTGATAAATAGATTTTTAAAATAAATAATTTACAACCCCATAGAAAGCATGTGAATTTCAACTCACCTGGAACTCATGGTGATCGCTTGAACTAACACCTTCACTGTCACTCTCCAGTCTGTTAACAACAAAATAATTCATTAGTTTCCTCAGAATATGATGGTCTTTGGAAGACGTATAATATGGTTTATCCATTTTGCAACACAAACTGGAGTTAAGCAACAGTAATTTGTAGTTTGATAGCTACAGTTTCTCCCTCTTTTCGTTTTGTTCTTGCTGCATTAAAGATGAAATAGTTAAACTTCTGTTTTCGCACAGGCGCAGTGAGGGAAAAAACACTGAGTTTAGGGCAATCGGTTCATAGCTCTGCTTCCACTGTGCGATATAGTCATGAGGAGCGACCAAAATTTTGGACATGCCAGAAATTCATCCGACCATCCGATTGTCTGTCGGGAGAGGTTAATCGCCTCTCGTTTCCCCTTGTACGCTTCACGAACACTGCACGACAAACGACGCACGACAAAGCTGAAAATCGTTCCGACCCTTAAAAAGAGTCACACGAGTCTGAATTCGGCTCAAAATCAGATGAAAATTGCACAGTGTATGCCCAGCCTTAGCCTAACAAAAACCCCAGTGTTAAATTAACTCTGATCAGTTTATTTGAGTCCACACTCAAGCGTGATAAAAGTAACACAAAGCAGTGTTAGTTAATGAGATAATTAAGTCATAAATTGACTGATGATTAACCATTAGTGAAGACACCTGATGTTAATAAGCAGAATCAGTGAAGGAAAGAGTCACCATTATGGTTATTAGTGTTTGTTTGAGTTGGGCTCTTGACCCTTGACTTTGTAAACAGTTTTTGTTTTTCTGGCTGGTTTGTGTGTTTATAAAACACATTTGTTATGGCAAAGAAACCACAGAGAAAATGTTTTCAGTTGCTGAATATGAAATGACATAATCTGATTAACTGATATCATTCTGAGCCCAGCGTCTGCTTATATGGGTGATGTGTTAACTTTATGTTATTGATTACAGCAGCTCTATGATGTTACAGCATGAGATTCTGCACATTAAAAAAAATTGAAATAACTTTTTCACTCACTCACACACACACACACACACACACACACACACACACACATGTTTACTTAGCTATCTAAATGGGGACATTCCATAGGCGTAATGGTTTTTATACTGTACAAACTGTATATTCTATCCCCTTACACTGCCCCTATCCCTAAACCTACCCATCACAGGAGACAATAATCCAGAAAAGCAGAGATGTTTTCAGTCAGAGAACCAACGACGACTATTACAGATGTACAAGTTTTATCTGTAGACTTTTTGAATCTTCAGAAAAATGTTAGGCATAATGGCATTAGAAGGTGCACAACCAACATGAAACCATATTCATCCTTAGTGATTTCACATTATAATAGGCTATTGGTTGAAAACAACCTTTGTACTTGTTATAGGGTGCACATGCTTTTTGAGAATTATCCTAAAGATAAGATAACAGAGAGTTTTACAATCTTCCTGGTTCTGATAACCATTTTGATCCAGTTAACTTTTTTTAATACTTTCAGTGCTGTGTAAATGTGAGTTTCATTTTTGGTGCACTGCAAAACAAATCTTATTTTCACCAAGTATTTATTTTATTTAACAAGATTCTAAACAAGACTGTTCCCCCCCTTAATTTTATAAAAGAATAATTATAATTTAAACACAAAATGTTTAATTAGTTATATTATATTTATGTGAAGTCATTATGCAAAACAACTGATTGTGGATTTGTCTATTAGCCCTTATGTGACGAACATATATTTCATATATTCACAGCAAAATCCCCAGTGTTAAATTAACACTGAGAGTGTTAAATTAACACTGAGAGTGTGAATTATATAAACTCTGAGCAGAGTGTTAAATGAACACTGAAGCAGTGTTAAAGTTAATGAGATAATTAAGTGAATAATTGAGTGATGATTGAGCATTATTGAAGACACCTGATGTTAACAAGCAGAATCTCTGAAGGAGAAAAACGTATTTTTTAAGTCACCATTATGGCGATAAGTGTTTGGTTTAGTTGGGCTCTTGACCCTTAAATCTTTTACTTTAGATTTTGTTTGGCTGCTGTATGTCAGTTATAACAACCAGATGAACAAATAAAAAAGGTGATCTGATGGTGTTGGTTGTGTTTTAACATAATCATTAATTGACTTGAATCGCTGAACTCATCAAGAGCATAAATACTGAGTTAAATTTACCTTATGGATTTTTAAACCATTTTAGAACATACCATTTATAGCCTTTTCAATGAAATCCAAACGATCAAAAAAAAAAAAAAAACAATTCCATAAAATATTTTATGTAGGCACACAGATATGAAGAATTAGCGTATGAATCTCAGCAAGGGTGAGAAACAGATCACCTCTGAACATAAGCTCATTATTTATTCATGCAGCAATGCATGATGGGAGCCATGAATGAGTTTTGATTGGTGGCACCCAGAATGCACTGCAACATGCTTTATAATTGTCACCATTGTTGAGATTCACAGGCTAATTATTGATATCTGTGTGTCTTAAAAAAATGTAAAAAATGGTATAAGAGAAACTTTTAAGAAATTATTTTGATTACATTGTAAACGTTAAAAATATTATGCTGTACAAGGTCACTGCTGCTATAATTAATAAAGTAAACCTAACACTATATACAATTAAGCTCTATATGAGTTCAGTGATTCAGGTCAAATGATTGCGAAATAATGATTATGTTAAAACACAACCATCACCATCAGATCACCTTTTCTATTTGTTCATCTGGCTGTTATAATTCACATACAGCAGCCAAACAAAATCTAAAGTTAATGATTTAAGGGTCAAGAGCCCAACTAAACCAAACACTGATCACCATAATGGTGACTTAAAAAATACGGTTTTCTCCTTCAGAGATTCTGCTTGTTAACATCAGGTGTCTTCCAGAGCATGTGAGCGGAGTGGAGCGGGAGCGAGCGGGGAGCACGAGGGGGCGGATCTTGGACAGAGCGCAGAGCGGCATTTTTAAAAGGACGGAGCGTCGGCCTATTTCCTGCTCCAATTTCGCTCCGCATTCCGCTCACACCACGAGTCTGAAGCATGCTTAGTCAAGCCTGTCTCGCACAGTCAACAGTAAACTATTTTCAGTCAAAACTCGGCCCAATAATGGAGTTCAAAAAGAAGACAATTTTGGAAAGAAAACTCCACGTCTTTCCCCTCCTGGCTAAAGTAGCTCGCATTGTGTTCAGCATCCCAAGCGGGTCTGCGAGCACAGAGAGGGATTTCTCCGCTTCTGGCCTGCTGTCAAGAAACCACTGCATGAGTCTGAAGCCTCAGATATCGTCCAAACTTGTCCACTCGTCGTGAACTCAAAAGAACTGTAGATAAGGAAAGCAATTCATATATATATATATTTTTTAAGTTTGACAACATAAGCCAATTTAAATTGTAATCCTCTGGGCAAAAGTTTAGTTATAAGAATTTTGGCCTAATAGTTAATTTACTTTTAAAACGTTTAGGGCTGGGCGATATATCGCACGATATTGTTATGCGCATCTCATCAGTAAAGCCGGTTCCTTGATTAGTAGTAAATCGCCTTCACCTGCTTTCAGATGGAGCGGCATTTACTACACAGCACAAACTCCAGTGTTAAATTAACACTCAAGAGTGTTGAAGTTAATGAGATAATTAAGTGGTTAATTTAGTGATGTTTGAGCATTATTGAAGACACCTGATGTTAACAAGCAGAATCACTGAAGGAGAAAATCACAAATTGTAAGCAACCGTTATGGCGATAAGTGTTTGCTTTAGTTGGGCTCTTAACTTTTAAACATTCGCTTTAAATCTGTTTGTCTGCTGTTATTTAATTATAACAATCAAATGGACAAAAAAAAGTGTGATCTTATAGTGTTGGTTGTGTTCTGGCATAACCATGCTGTGATCTGAAAATGAGTCTTATTGAAATAGTTTGGATTAACTTATTGGCAATAACTTTGTGATTCTAGAGCATATATGAGTATAGGTATGTTTCTTATAATCCAAAATATTTAATAAACATATTTCTGATCTAAACACTTTCAAATTGACTTATTTCGAAACACAGACATCAATAATCAGCCTATGAATCTCAACAATGGTGACAATAATAAATCATGTTGCAGTGGCTGTCACCAATCACAACTCATTAATGGCTCCCATCATGCATTGTGATATTCAAATTGTGATCTGAATTGTCTATGTAATTTACTTTTCCTAATTGAATATTCTGCTCGTCACCATTGTTGAGATGCATAGACTGAATCTTGAAGTCTGTGTGTGCCTAAAAGAAACCTTTTATTTTTTAGAAAACAACTTTTAAGAAATCCTTTATATTATAGCTAAAATTCTGGATATTCATGCAGAATCACAGTTATGCTGTAACAAACAACATAAATCAAAAACATAAAGTTCAAATGATGATTGTCATAATATAACCAACACTATCAGATCACTTTTTTTTCCCCTTGTTCATCTGGCAGTTATAACTCAGATAAAGCAGACAAACAAAATCTAAAGTTAATAATATAAGGGTCAAGCGCCCAACTAAAGCAACCAATGATCGCCATAACGGTGGCTTACAATTTGAGATTTTCTCCTTCAGTGATTCTTCAGGTGTGTTCAATAATGCTCAATCATCACTAAATTAATCACTTAATTATCTCATTAACTTTAACACTCTTGAGTGTGGACTCATATACACTCCCATGAGTGTTAATTTAACACTGGAGTTTTTGCTGTGTAGATTTTGTTTGTCTGCTTTATCTGAGTTAAAAACTGCCAGGTGAACAAAGAAAAAAAGTGATCTGATGGTGTTGGTTATATTATGACAATCATCATTTGAACTTTATTTTTTTGATTTATGTTGTTTGTTACAGCATAACTGTGATTCTGAATAAATATCCAGAATTTTAGCTATAATATAAAGGATTTCTTAAAAGTTGTTTTCTAAGAAAAGAAATCTTTCTTTTAGGCACTCACAGACTTCAAGATTCAGTCTATGCATCTCAACAATGGTGACGAGCAGAATATTCAATTAGGAAAAGTAAATTACATAGAAAATTCAGATCATAATTTATTCATATCGCAATGCATGATGGGAGCCATTAATGAGTTGTGATTGGTGGCAGCCACTGCAACATGCTTTATTTTTGTCACCATTGTTGAGATTCACAGGCTGATTATTGATGTCTGTGTTTCTAAATAAATTTATTTGAAAGTGTTTTGATCAGAACAATGTTTATTAAATATGTTGGATTATAAAAAACATACCTATACTCATATATGCTCTAAAATCACAGAATTGATGCCAATAAGTTAAACCAAACTATCTCAATAAGATTCATTTTCAGATCACAGCATGATTATGCCAGAACATAACGAACACTATCAGATCACACTTTACTTTGTTCATTTGACTGTTATAATTAATTAACAGCAGACAAACAAATTTAAAGTGAATGTATAAAGGTTAAGAGCCCAACTAAAGCAAACACTTATCACCATAACGGTGGCTTACAATTTGTGATTTTCTCCTTCAGTGATTCTGCTTGTTAACATCAGGTGTCTTCAATAATGCTCAGACATCACTAAATTAATCACTTAATTATCTCATTAACTTTAACACTCTTGAGTGTTAATTTAACACTGGAGTTTGTGCTGTGTAGTAAATGCCGCTCCATCTGAAAGCAGGTGATGGTGATTTACTACTAATCAAGGAACCGGCTTTACTGACGAGATGCGCATAACAATATCGTGCGATATATCGCCCAGCCCTATGTGATAGGTTATAAAACTTCTTTCTATGTTTGCTTTTCAATCGTCATCTTCTCATATTTTATTTTAATTAATGTCTAAAATAGGCTATAAAAAAAGATAAGCCTAAAACAGGCCCGAGGCCCGGCCCGCGTGTGAACTATGACGTGAAAATTGGCCCCCAAGCCCGGCCCTAGAAGCGTAAATAAGTCAGGGCCCGTCGGGCTCGGGCTGAAATGCAGGCCTCTACACCCAAGTTCTATCATTCCACACAGTGTGTGAGCCAGATCATCATTCCACATGTGCCAGATGTGGGCCGGATCTGGGCTGACACAATGTTTCTCTCTGGGAATTGTTCTTAAAACGTCTAATTCAGTGACTGCCTTTAAAGTAAAGCTAGAAAAACTTCTGTATACACAGGAGAAAAAAAACAAGTGCAATTGTGTCTACAGAATCGATAAAATAATGAAGTGCTTCAGCCATTAGTCAGCTTCCCATTTACTATTAATTCCAGAGATGTCCTATCTTTTTTTTAATCTCCTTTTAAATGTATTCAACTGGTTCCAGATTATTTTGGAATTACCTCTTGCCTGTTCAATTATCCATATGAAGAAATCTGCCTTAGCTTTTCTGAGTGTCTTTACCACCTTGTTTTTTTAACATAACAAAATGTTGTGTATCGTGACTCAACTTTGATCTATTTGCAGTTTTTAAAGCAAGATCCCGTTCTTTCATCAGTTTTAAAATATCTGAATTTATCCAGGGGACTGTGTTTTTATTTTTATTTTTATAACTAAATTTGCAACTAAAGTCTTTAATAGTGTGCTCTAATTTTTTTTTGAGAATATTAGACTGTCTTCCTCCTGATCTTTTCACCCCATTTAATATGAATGACTGCACTTCTGAAGTCATCGAGTTTATGATTTGGAATGCCATAAGAATCATATTTCTTAGCGAATGAGTTAAATCTATTACTAGATCATTGTCTGGCCACTAAAATCAAATTGTGGTCAGAGAGGTTTTTAACATATGAAAAGTTTTTCAAATTTTCAAATTTAATTTAAGACTCCTCCGTTGTTCTTTGGACTCATTTTGTGAGTCATATCTTCTAAAGCTCATAATCTATATTTTTCACTCATTCGCCTGTATAATCATATAAAGAATAAACAAAGGTAGGTTCACAGGACATTTTGAAAGAAATTATGCTGACTTCAAAACATTTGAAACAGCAAAGTCCAAAGTTAACACTGCATGGCCAAGAGATAAATGAAAGTAAAAATGAGCTAACACTGCAATTTGTTATACAAAATTAGTCATCGACTAACTTTTTTATTAGCCAAAAGGTAGAAAGAGGCAGGGGAAGAGTGGAAAACAGGAGACAAAGTGATGGTAAAAAATAGGAAAGTTTATTGAATGATCTTAATTCTGGGTCTTTCTCAACTCACATTCAGCCTGACTCTGACCAGCACAAATTCAAGAAGTGTTATATTGCCAACGATAATGGAAAATTACTGCTTTTTTAAATGTATATATATATATATATATATATATATATATATATATATATATATATATATACATACACGCTATAAGAGAATATTTCATTTCAAAACCCCGAAAACATAAAATAAACTGTGTTGCTTGGTACAAGTAAAATTTTCTTTTCTTTTCTTTTTAAGAACTTTTGATTAGTGAAGAAGAAATATCTCAACATGTTTACTGAACTGTTTGTATAATGGCAATATCGCAGTTGCTTTTGTTCTGAATATCAGCTGTCCTGATATATGTATATAGTTCAATGGCATGATAGTGAGTGATATGTTGTAAACTATTAACCAGCATCTGCATTATATGAAATGACTTAACACCCACCTGGCCCATAACTGAATCAACTGAAAAACAAAGTGAATTCAGTGGATATGCTCAACAGTAAGGTAAGCCAGTTTCTTTTCTCTTTGGAAAAAAAGCGCATTACTTAAGATAAGGGGCCATGCATGAGTTATTATTTTCAGGCTTGTTTTGTCATAATCATCAATTACTATGAATATGTTTTTACATTTTTCTTGATCTGAAGGTAAATACTTCTAAGAACAATGTTCATGCTGATGCATCATAGATCATCATTCATTTTCACTTTTATCAGAGACTCAAGTTGAAATACATCTGTGTCAGTGATGGATCATTTGATCATTTGAGGAGATGGAGAGATCATTTGATCATCGTTTTACATATACATTCAATGACAAAATAAAAAAATAAAAGAGTTATTGTTTTTTTTTTTTTTTAATTATTCTTTCTACATACACTGTAAAAAAAAATCCTAATTTTACAGAAAATAACTGTGATTTTTTGACGATCATTTTCTTTAATTTTAAATTGTACTCAAAACACTGTAAAATTACAAATAATATCTGTAAAATAAAAATTCAGCTGTTATTTTAGGTATTGTGACAATAATGACAAATTACAGTAATTCACATTTTTTATACAGAAAATTGATTGTATTTTTTATACAGTATTTTTTCTGTTTTCTTAAATTACATAAAAATGTATGTAAAATTATAAATATAATCTGTAATTTAACAGAAACAAAACAGTTAAATGATAAAATGGTCAAATGACTGTCAGCTCCCCAAAAAACTGTAAAACATCCTAAATTAAATAAACTGAAAAACACTGTTATTTTACAGGTATTTCCTGAATAATCACGATCATATACCTTCATTGTAAAAAAAATCGTAAAAAAAGGGTCAAATGACTGGCAGCTGCGGCTGCCAAACAAAAACCATAAAATTAAAGTAAAATATGCTAATTTAAATAAACTGAAAAAACACTGTTATTTCACAGGTATTTCCTGCATTATTATGATCAAATACCTTCATTGTAAAAAAAATCGTAAAAAAAGGGTCAAATGACTGGCAGCTACGGCTGCCAAACAAAAACCATAAAATTAAAGTAAAATATGCTAATTTAAATAAAGTGTAAAAAACTTTAAAATAAATTTGATGTCACCATGATTGGGATCAGTGTCTGCTTTAGTTGGGGTCATGACCCTTGAGATATAACTTTTGCTTTTCTCTGGCTGCTTTAACTGTGTATTTGATACACGTTTGTCATAGCAATAAATGCTGGAGAAAAGATCAGATGATCTCAATCATTAATTGATGATGTTATAGTCATCATATGATGATCTGATTCACTGATGTGACAATCAAATCTCTGAATATGATAGCTTAGATTACAGAATATGTAGGTGGAATTTAGCTTTATACAAAGTCTTTAATTAATGTCATAATTTTTCACATGACCCTTGGAATATTGTGGTATCAATATTATAGCAGTCTGCATTTAAAAAAAAATATATATATACTACACAAAAAAAAGTTTTGTTATTTTTTTAGTTGTATAGAGACATCAAGAATCAACATATGAATCTCAACAATGGTGACAACCAAAAAAGTTTTTGTTTTCATTGTCACCATTGTTGTGATTCATACGCTGATTCTTGATGTCTGAGTGAGTCTATATGATCCTGGCAAATATTTTCTGTATAATGACTACATAAAATCTGAGTATCACAGCACTGGAGAATGTTTTATAGAAGCTTTGTCACACAAAATGAATAACTAATATTTAATGACATAATCAGATATTATACTTCAGATGGTATCAATGGAGCAGGACTCTACATGATGACTATTATCACTACAAAGTGACCAACATTATCTGATCTGAGTTTTTCTTAGACTCTTACCATAACAAATATGCATCAGAGACATACAGTTAATGCAGCCAGAGAAACAATAAAGTTCAACACTAAAAGTTCAAGAGCCCAACTAAAGCAAACACTGATCTCCACCATGGTGACATCAAACTTTATTCTTTTCAATAAAGCTTCAACTTCTAAACCTCTGTTAATTCTCAATAATAATGTTTGTATGAAAGAAATAAAGTCTGGATTGTAATAAGTGAAGATGCTTAGATCCTGAGAGATCTGGTAGTGTTTAATGTTCTGTTGGGGTTTAAAGTGTTTCTGTATGGTGTGTTTCGTGTGTCACCATTGTGTTGAAGAGTAGAGCCTGAGCTTCAGTCCAGGATGAGCAAATAAATACTGATGAAATGCTGCATGTTTCTTTATTTAACTGACAGTAACTGTGTAGTTGCTGATGTAGTGACGTATATAGTCAAAGCAAATCATGCATGTAATTAACTGCATGTTTTTCAGTAAATAAAGCAGAAAATAAATGTGAAGTAACTGTGTTTTAACTGTGTCTTTCTGTTAAAAAAGATTAATGAAGATTTCTGTAAAAGTATTTTGCACTTATTTAAATTAAGATATTTTACATTAATTTTATGTTTTTTGTATGGCAGCCATTGCTGACAGTCATTTGACTGTTTTTTTTATGGGATTTTTTTACAATGAAGGTGTTTGGTCGTAATAATTCAGGAAATAGTTGTAAAATAACAGTGTTTTTCTGTAAAAAAAATTAAGGACAATTTCTGTAAAAGTTTTTTGCATTTCATTTAAATTACGATATTTTACTTTATTTTTATGGTTTTTGTTTGGCAGCCGTAGCTGCCAGTCATTGACCGTTTTTTTACGATTTTTTTTTTTTTTACAGTGTACGGTATTGATTGTTCAGTAGAAGCTGTATTTCACCATTACTGTTATAGCCTGCATGTTTGCATTTTTGGCTAATTTCAAAGTTCAGATAATTCAGAAAGTTCAGATAATGTGGCTTTTTCAGCTGGGGATTTACACATTTCTGAATTAATACTTAGGCACTATACAACTCTTTATTGGTCATCTTTGGCTATATTGCATTATTTGTAAGGTCTCAACAAGAGTCGGAAAGAAAAAAAAACCTGCCCATATTACGGTTCTGAAACCTGATGTATTTGCTTTGGATATAAGATTACTTGTTAACATTGTGGAATTGTAAAGCTGTTTGTGCCAAAGTCGTTCAAATAAACATGCATAAATGAACTGGTTTACTGTCAGTGGATGATTTAATGTGGGGGGGTAATTTAAACTCAAAATAACAAGTTATTACAGGGGATGGTAATCTGAACTCAAAATAGTAAGCTTTTACAGACTTGAAAGTTCCAGTAACTTGAATTAAAAAAACTTAGTTGTCAGAACTTGAAAAACTTAGCTGATGCAATTTAATAATTGTAGTCCTTTAAAACTTAAAAAATTAAGTTCATATCTTCAACTAAAAAATTCTGTGCAGTCGGTTACCTTGAAAATTTGAGTTGAACTAACTTTTTCTTTTTTACAGTGCACTATTTTAAAACATGTACGGAGAAAACTGCAATGCAAATGAGCTCTTTGGAATTATGTAATTGGCTGGTGATTTCATTGTTGTCCTTTTTTTGTGCAGGAACTTAAAAGTCTACATAAAAGAGATGGGTCCCAGTTTATATTAAGTGGCTTTAACTACTATGTACTTGCATCGAAAAATAAGTACAATGTAACTAAGGGACAGATGTGTGTGGTATGAGTAGGTTTAAGGGTGGGTTAAGGTTTAAGGAATGGGTCAACAGTGTAATTACAAATGCAATTACATACATTTATTACAGCTGTAAATACATGCAGGTTTTTTCAAAATATAAGTACAATGTAAAAAAAAAATTGGTCCCACTTTATATTAAGTGGCTTTAAGTACTATGTACTTACATCGAAAAATAAGTACAATGTACTAATTGTGTTCAGGCTGTATTGTAAAACACTTTTGCTGCTATTGAGATGTGATACGGGTGAGGTTAGGGTCAGGTGTGTGTGATACGGGTAAGGTTAGGGTCAGGTGTGGTGATATGGGTAGGTTTAAGGGTGGGTTAAGGTGTAAGGGAAGGGTCAACTGTGTAATTACACGTGTGAACTAAGGTTAGGGTCAGGTGTGGTGATATGGGTAGGTTTAAGGGTGGGTTAAGGTGTAAGGGAAGGGTCAACTGTGTAATTACACGTGTGAATTACATAAATTAATTACAGCTGTAATTACATGCAGGTATTTTCAAAATATAAGTACAATGTAAAAACATGTACACAATAAGTCCATTGTATCAAATTATTAATTTCAATGTAGGTACATAGTACTTAAAGCCACTTAATATAAAGTGGGACCAAATTATGTACAATATGTCCATTGTATCAAATTATTAATTTCAATGTAAGTACATAGTACTTAAAGCCACTTAATATAAAGTGGGACCCAATGGGTGTTAAAGGGCATCTTGCAGGTTAGAGGACCCAACGAGTCAATGTATAGAAAAATAATGTAGAAACTAGATTTTCTTTAAAATATACTGGCTTCTGGAGTCGTTTTTGTGAGAAAATTTTACTTCCGCATCTGAAAATGGGCGTGACGGGCGTGACGTAACGGGCGGGAGACCGGTCTATTCAAACAACATGAAAACAATGGATCGCAATGACATATCGGGCGCTGAGGAAATTGTTCATACTTACTCGTATGACGGACCACAGCCATACAATTACCAGCCTGCTACGCTGCCAAGAGAGCAGGGACAGGCCAGGATTAATGTTAGACAGAACAACGGTCAGAGGAGACACACTGAGGTGTGTGAGGAGAACCAGTGGAGAACAGGACCGGTGTCTTGGTGAGAGACCAGTGTTAGCTTATAGATATATACACGTTCGCTAACGATATACACTGTGCTCACAGAATTGTACACAGCAAAATCCCCAGTGTTAAATTAACACTGAGAGTGTTAAATTAACACTGAGAGTGTGAATTATATAAACTCTGAGCAGAGTGTTAAATGAACACTGAAGCAGTGTTAAAGTTAATGAGATAATTAAGTGAATAATTGAGTGATGATTGAGCATTATTGAAGACACCTGATGTTAACAAGCAGAATCTCTGAAGGAGAAAACCGTAATTTATAAGTCACCATTATGGTGATCAGTGTTTGGTTTAGTTGGGCTCTTGACCCTTAAATCATTAACTTTAGATTTTGTTTGGCTGCTGTATGTGAGTTATAATAGCCAGATGAACAAATAGAAAAGGTGATCTGATGGTGTTGGCTGTGTTTTAACATAATCATTAATTGACCTGAATCACTGAATTCATCAAGAGCATACATTCTGAGTTAAATTTACCTTATGGATTTTTAAACCATTTTAGAACATACCATTTTTAGCATTTTCAATGAAATCCAAACGATCATATAAAAAATAAAAATTCCAAAAAACATTTTATGTAGGCACACAGACATCAAGAATTAGCGTATAAATCTCAGCAATGGTGACAAACAGATCACCTCTGAACATAAGCTCATTATTTATTCATGCAGCAATGCATGATGGGAGCCATGAATGAGTTTTGATTGGTGGCACCCAGAATGCACTGCAACATGCTTGATAATTGTCACCATTGTTGAGATTCACAGGCTAATTATTGATATCTGTGTGTCTTAAAAAAAATGTAAAAACTTGTATAAGAGAAACTTTTAAGAAATTATTTTGATTACATTGTAAACGTTAAAAATATTATGCTGTTCAAGGTCACTGCTGCTATAATTAATAAAGTAAACCTAACTCTATATTAAATTAGGCTCTATATGAGTTCAGTGATCCAGGTCAAATGATTGTGAAATAATGATTATGTTAAAACACAACCATCACCATCAGATCACCTTTTCTATTTGTTCATCTGGCTGTTATAACTCATGTACAGCAGCCAAACAAAATCTAAAGTTAATGATATAAGGGTCAAGAGCCCAACTAAACCAAACACCGATCTCCATAATGGTGACTTAAAAATTACGGTTTTCTCCTTCAGAGATTCTGCTTGTTAACATCAGGTGTCTTCAATAATGCTCAATCGTCACTCAATTATTCACTTAATTATCTCATTAACTTTAACACTGCTTCAGTGTTCATTTAACACTCTGCTCAGAGTTTATATAATTCACACTCTCAGTGTTAATTTAACACTGGGGATTTTGTTGTGTATCAGGTGTCTTCAATAATGTTTATGTTTATGTTTATTTCATTCATGGATATTTTCTATTAACTTACTTCATCATACTCATAAATATAATTTACAAAACCATGATGAAAAGGAGGCAGGATGAAGAATATCTTATATTTCCTGCCCCCTCCACAAAAAAATAAAAATAAAAAATAAACTCAACATAACAAATGAAACAACTAGAAACCAAAACATCAACCTGAAACAGATTTCCAAAGCAAAAGCAAACCATGATCACAACCATCATCATTATCATCAATTTCTATAAATATTCATTCAAAACAAAAGCAAACCATGATCACAACCATCATCATCATCATCATCATGATCATCATCTTCTATAAGTGTTCATACAAATCCATTGTTTTCTCTTTAAATCTTTTTTTAAACTGAAATATATTTTTACATTGCTTTAGTTCATTTTGCAAAGAATTCCAAACTTTCACTCCCACCACTGAAGTACACATTTGTTTTGCTGTTGTCCTTGCGGTTTGATACCTAAAATGACCCTTTCTTCTTCCTTCATTTTCTTTAAGGATAAACAAGTGTTGAAGGTTTGTGGGCAATACTCTACCTTTTGCTTTAAACATAACAATAAGTGTCCGTAATTCAACCAATTCTTTAAATTTTAACAATTTAGAGGCAACAAATAATGCATTTGTATGCTCTCTATAATCTGTTTTAAATATAATTCGTATAGCTCTCTTTTGTAATAGAAAGAGTGACCTTGTATTGCTTTGGTATGTGTTTCCCCACACCTCCACACAGTAGCTGATGTAGGGCAAGACCAGTGCACAATACAAGGTTCTCAATGCCTTATAATCTAACACATGTTTTAC
This sequence comes from Gila robusta, assembly GCA_030770095.1. Lineage (NCBI taxonomy): Eukaryota > Metazoa > Chordata > Actinopteri > Cypriniformes > Leuciscidae > Gila > Gila robusta. The sequence goes on along the minus strand of JAVALU010000123.1, from coordinate 22,686 downwards.
CTTATTTAATACAAAAATACTCTTAGATATCTTTTTTTGTATGTGTGAGATATGTGGTTTCCAAGTCAACCCTTCATCTAGTAGCACACCCAAAAACCTGATTTCCCTAACTTTCATTATTTTTGTTCCTGCTATTGATAGTACAATACTTTCATCTTTTTTTCTATTACCAAAAATCATAAACTTTGTTTTCTTTAAATTTAATGACAACCTATTAATATCAAACCATTCCTTCACTTTAACCATTTCTTGTTCCATACTAATTACCAATTCCTTTAAATCATTTCCTGAGAGGTAAATGTTTGTGTCATCTGCGAATAGAACAAAATTCAATAACTTCGAAACATCACAGATATCATTAATATAAAGTATAAATAATTTCGGTCCTAAAACTGAACCTTGCGGTATACCACATTGAATTTGCATACTATTGGATTTGTTATTATTATACTGAACATACTGTTGTCTTTTATTCAAATAACTACTTAACCAATCCAACACTATTCCTCTCACACCATATGATTGTAGCTTTAATAACAAGATTGAATGATCAATTGTATCAAATGCTTTCTTTAAATCGATAAACACACCTATTGTGTGTTTCTTGTTGTCAGTTGCATTTACTATGTCCTCAACTATATTCATGGTCGCAGAAGCTGTAGATCTACCTGAACGGAATCCATACTGGCTCTCATCTAACAACTGTTTTTTTCAATAAATTCATCTAATTTTTGCACAAAAATTTTTTCAAGGACTTTAGAAAATTGGGATAATAACGAAATTGGTCTATAATTTGTAAACATATGCGTATCACCATCTTTATATAGTGGGACCACCTTTGCTACCTTCATCCTATTAGGAAAGATCCCTGTCTGAAATGAAAGATTAAATATGTAACTTAAAGGTTTAACAATACAATCAATGTTTTTTTTCACAATAATCATATCTAACCCATCCATATCTGTAGATGTCTTGTATTTTAATGCATTTACTATAGATATAATTTTATTTTCACTAACATCTCCAAGAAACATTGATTGGAGTACTCTACTCCCCCTTGTCCCTCCATTCTGTGACCCTAAGTTGTTTTTCAATATTCTCTGCTAGCTTGGGTCCCACATTTACAAAAAAATAATTAAATTAGTTTACTACTTCATTTAAGTTTTCAATTTTCTTATTATCCTCATTTATAAAATGATGTGATGTACTGTCCTGACCTGATGTACTTTTCCCAATCAGTTTATTCAAAACATTCCATGTTCCTTTAATATCAGTTTTGTTTTTTTCTAATAAACTACCAAAATAATCTTTTTTCGCTTGTCTCATTATTGTTGTTAATTTATTTTTATACAACTTATACTTCATTTCTGCTTCTTTTGACCTAAATTTAATAAAATCTCTATAAAGTTTATTCTTCTTTTTACATGCATTCTGTAATCCCCTTGTAATCCAAGGGTTTTTACTAAAGCTATCCTTATATCTATATTGCTCATATGGACAATACCCTTCATATAATGTAAGATATTTATCTAGAAAAGCTTCATATGCTGCATTTACTTCCCCGACATACACCTCTTTCCAGTCTTGCTCACTCAAGTCATTTCTAAATCTACAAATTGCTTCATCTGTCCTTTTCCTAACATATTTAATCCTACAGCCAGCTTCCTTCTCATTAGGTATTTGACAATCCAAAACACAAAAAACAGGTAAATGGTCGCTTATATCATTGATCATCAAACCACTCTTGATTTTACTTTCTAAAACATTTGTAAAGATATGGTCGATCAATGTCGAACATGTTGTTGTTATCCGAGTTGGCTCGGTGATCAATGGAAACAACCCTCTACTGTGTAGCATCTCCAAATAATCACTAGCTGCAGCTTGTCTATTCACACTCAACAAATCAATGTTTGTGTCCCCACACAAAATATAATTTTTCTTTTCATTCAGCTGACATAACACCTTTTCTAGCTGTTCATTAAATATTTCAATTTTTGACCCAGGTATTCTGTAAATGCATGTAACAACAACATTCCTCTTCTTTTCCATATCAATCTCCACTGTAATACATTCAATTAAATCATTAATGGCTGTTGTCATACATTCTACAATTCTGCATTTCAAATCAGTGGACACAAATAAGGCAACACCGCCTCCCCTCTTTTCTCTTCTACTGCAATGATAAAATTCATAACCTTCCATACAGAAATCTACACCTCGAGCTTCATTAATCCATGTTTCTGACAGCGCTATGGCTGAAAATTTTTGTTTTAAAGACCTTAAATATTCCTGGATCTTGGAAAAGTTTGCAAGTTTACAAACTCCTACAATTAAAATGTATTACTGAAAATTTACTGTCCAAGCTAACTATATCATTGAACTTTTCTTCTGTATAGTAATCACACATGGAATTAATTGTGTTAAAGCAGTGATTTTCTGGATCAATATTACATTCAAAATCATACAACTTGTAGTCCATGTGTTTAGCTCTTAACAGTGTGTAGCCCCTTGTAGGCCCTGATAAATCAGTCTCAGTCATCATTTTCTATAAACAAACACACTGTAAAAAAATATATGCCTGTCCAACATAAAAATTTCTAGTGACCTGTTGCACCTAAAATTTTTAGTTGGCCCAATGTGGACTCATATAAACACTGAAGCAGTGTTAAAGTTAATGAGATAATTAAGTGATTACTTTAGTGATGTTTGAGCATTATTGAAGACACCTGATGTTAACAAGCAGAATCACTGAAGGAGAAAATCACAAATTGTAAGCAACCGTTATGGCGATAAGTGTTTGCTTTAGTTGGGCTCTTGACCCTTATACATTCACTTTAAATTTGTTCATTTGACTGTTATAGATAAATAACAGCAGAAAAACAAAGAAAAGTGTGATATGATGGTGTTGGTTATGTTATAGCATAATCATGCTGTGATTTGAAAATAAAACTTACTGAGATAGCTTGGTTTAACTTATTATCAGGAACTTTGTGATTGTACAGCATAAATGAATATCATTATGTTTCTTATAATCCATAATATTTAATAAACATCGTTTTGATAAAAACACTTTCTAATGAACTAATCTAGAACCACAAACATCAATAATCAGCCTGTGAATCTCAACAATGGTGACAATAAAAAAATATGTTGCAGTGGCTGCCACCAATCACAACTCATTAATGGCTCCCATCATGCATTGCAATATGAATAAATTATGATCTGAATGTTCAATGTAATTTACTTTTCCTAATTGAATATTCTGCTCGTCACCATTGTTGAGATGCATAGACTGAATCTTGAAGTCTGTGTGTGCCTAAAAGAAAGATTTTTTTTTTTTTTAGAAAACAACTGTTAAGAAAACTTTCATATTATATCTGAAATTCTGGATATTTATGCAGAATCATAGTTATGCTGTAACCAACAACATATATCAAAAACATAAAGTTCAAGTGATGATTGTCATAATATAACCAACACCATCAGTTCACTTTATTTCTTTGTTGATCTGGCAGTTATAACTCAGATACAACAGCCAAACAAAATCTAAAGTTAAATATTTAAGGGTCAAGAGCCCGACTAAAGCAAACACTTATCGCCATAACGGTGGCTTACAATTTGTGATTTTCTCCTTCAGTGATTCTGCTTGTTATCATCAGGTGTCTTCAATAATGCTCAATGATCACTAAATTAATCACTTAATTCTCTCATTAACTTTTTCAGTGTTTATATGAGTCCACATTGGGCCAACTAAAAATTTTAGGTGCAACAGGTCACTAGAAATTTTTATGTTGGACAGGCATTTTTTTTTTTACAGTGCAGATAAACAAATAATAATACCGTACAGGTGTTATTTTTACAACTGCTGTGTTTAACCAACAAGTGCCACCATATGGAGAACAAAATAAATGATTTAGTCCACAATAAGTCCAAAAAATAAAAGTCGCTGCTGTAGGAAGTCCCAATGGCAAAAAATGATGTACAATCATAGTCAAAGTAAAAAAGTGTTTCCTACCTTGCTCCCATAGGTGCACCAAACTCCCTTCAAAACTAATTAAACATCGACCAAGGATTGAAGCTTTTCGAGCGCCCATTAAAAAAAGTAAAAAATAAATTATATATCCGGACAATAACGTAACTAATCCTGGCCCAAAATTCCTATATTCCCCAGAAGCATCTTCATTTGTAGCAGTCCAGATCTTTCAGCTCCCTAATCATCAACACTTTCTCCGCTTCCGGCGAGGGGCCATTCAATCTTATCAACACCTTACAATCTCTAGTCCAGGTAGCTTTTATTTTGCGATCCTTCCATAGCTGCCGAGCAACTCGGGCAATCTCGGCATTTTTAGATGTTAGATGTTCATTGATGTACACCGCCGTGCCTTTGAGCTTTTTCCCCTGCACCAAAAGTTCAGTTTTGTGTTTACGACTCACAAAACGCATCATAATTTTGGGCTTGGTTGCACGGTCCTTTCTTGGTAGAATGTGACAAGCTGCGATGTTACTCTTGTCCAGAAGGATGTTCCTACTTTGAAGAAAGGAAATTACCTGCGTTTCAAGGGATTCTTGATCTTTCAAATTTAAACTTTTCTCGTCATCTCTCTTAATCATCGCGGCAGCGTACGTCCTTGGTTTGACATCAAGGCCACTTATTATTACATCTTCTTTCCGGGTAAACAGTTCCATATCCTGGATTCTACGTTCCATTTCATCCATCTTCAACACTTTATTTTCAAGTGCAGCAATCCTCAGATCTTTTGCGGCCGCACTTTCTCTGAGTTCTCTAATTTCTGCCAAAAGGTTCGTTATCTCAGTTTGCTTTGCTATAACGTCTCTTATATCTTGCGTCACTTTCTTCAGTGTTTCATTCATTTCTTTTATTGTTTCTTCCATCGTTATCTTCTTTGGAGGCATTATAGCCTCTGGGTACCAAAATACTATTAATTTGGCTTACCAATTAAAGTATATATCGATAAAAACAACAAACAATGTGGAAGAGCCGCGAGGCACACTCCATCATCATGACGTCACATCAATGCTCAATCATCACTCAATTAATCACTTAATTATCTCATTAACTTTAACACTGCTTCAGTGTTCATTTAACACTCTGCTCAGAGTTTATATAATTCACACTTTTCAGTGTTAATTTAACACTGGGGATTTTGCTGTGTACAGATTATTACCATCGTATATCAGTTAATAGCAACTGTTCAGATCCGATTTGTGTGTACATGCAGCTATTTGGCAATGACGTTGCATTGATGGAGGGGTTTGCATTTGCAATAGAGATGTTGTCTTAAATGTGTAGCTGATCAGACATATGTCATGCTCATTAATATCCGTCCAGACTAACGTTAAATTTAGCGGTTTCTCATCGAGAGACGGAGAGATATTTTTATTCCTGATACACGTTTTTGTTCCATAGGTGCATGTGTGGGAAATGCGAGGCAGTTCTTGCTTCGGCATCCCATGTTGAACTCCATCATATCGCCGGGATGATAATCCTCCGATCTAAAGTGAACGCTGCACACGACCGCGTTTTTCGAAGCCGATGCGGAAGAGCCGATCCCGTCTCTTCACCTGCACAAACCGCACCCAGTCACGAAAGATAGATGGCATCAATCATCCTTTTTTTTGTTAGGAAACCTGTGGACTCTATGTCCTGACAGGCAGGAGTTTTTGCAACCTCCACAAACACAATAATTTACCATGACGATGATAAATTAAAATACAAAAATTACCGAAAACACTGACTCACGACCGCTCTTACTGAATACCAACCTACTCTGCACTGAGCTGACGCAGAGCACACACACAACTCCCTCGCGTGACGTAAAATGACGCGATGCTGAAAAAAAAACTTTTTTTACGAGCAGTCAAAGAAACGCTCACTTTATCTACTAAATTGGTGCCCTTATGTTGTTTTAAAACATTTTAAATCCTGCATTAACTTTTCATATGGTATTTTTATACAAGGTTATGTATTAATTTAGATTTTTTTTTTACCTGCAAGATGCCCTTTAAAGTGTAACTGGATAGAATAGCACTGGGTTGAGGGCATTATTATGAAAATTAAAAGGTATATATTATTTGGTATCCCATAAAAACTCTCAAATAAATAAAACAATACATATAAATAAATAAATAAATAAATAAATAAATAAATAAATAAATAATAAATTTATAAAACCTAAAAGATTTACGGGTGTTTTTTTGGCAGCCAATCACGTCATGCCTCTCGTCTTTTTCAAATACTGCATTTACCGATCTTACACTAGTTAGTCTGTGGATTTGATCACCGTCTTTCATGGGTTACAGAATTGTGATTGTGAACCCAGTGAACCCAGAATTGGGGAAAGTTGCAGCATACGAAAAAATGTCATATAGACATGGTTTTGGAGAAAGTGGAGTAAGTGCTTGACATTTATTGAAGGTACAGGATAATAACCCAGCCAGCACAGCCATGTGGGGCCCACATGGATTTGACCTGGGCTATCTAACTGGGACCCAGCCAGTTTTGTCCACGGTTTCCATGTAGGCCCCACATGGGTTTGCCCAGATGAAATGAACACTGCTCAGTGAGCACACTACAGGCTGTTAAATGTAACACTGATCAGTGTTGGAGTTAATGAGACAATTAATTGATTGAATAATGATTGAGCATTATTGATGAACACCTGCTGTTAACAAGCAGAATCACTGAAGAAAAGAGAAACACAATAACTACTTCCAGCCACAGCCTTAGATTAAATCAACTGAAGATAAAATACACGAAATCTCTCAAGATCTGATTAAACAACTCCACAAACAGCATTACCAGCTTCACTTATTACTAACCAGGTTTACTTTATTTCTGCTAGACGTCTACAGAAGTTCTTATTGAAAATGAACAGAGGTTAAGATGTTGATGATTTATTGAAAATAATAGTTTGGTTTGGTGTCACCATTATGGTGATCAGTGTTTGGTTTAGTTGGGCTCTTGACTTTTTAACATTAGCTTTTCTCTGCTCAGTTGTATCTGATTGTTATGTTGAGAACAGCAAGAGAAAATGCAATCAGATGCTATAAACTGATCGATGATTAGAATATAATCATCATGTAGTGGCTTAACTCACTATTATTGTGTGTGAGTTTTATATGGGTGAAATGTTGTTCATTTTGTTTTATTGTTGTGATTCTACAGCAAGAGATCCAGCACATTTTTATCAGAACATCAAATGATTTTTAAAACACCACTTACACATTTTGAACTTCTGCGATTTTTACTCACACACAGACATCAAGAATCAGCATACACTGTAAAAAAAAATCCTAATTTTACAGAAAATAACTGTGATTTTTGACGATCATTTGCTTTAATTTTAAATTGTACTCAAAACACTGTAAAATTACAAATAATATCTGTAAAATAAAAATTCAGCTGTTATTTTAGGTATTGTGACATTAATGACAAATTACAGTAATTCACATTTTTTATACAGAAAATTGATTGTATTTTTTATACAGTATTTTTTCTGTTTTCTTAAATTACATAAAAATGTATGTAAAATTACAAATATAATCTGTAATTTAACAGAAACAAAACAGTTAAATGATAAAATGGTCAAATGACTGTCAGCTCCCCAAAAAACTGTAAAACATCCTAAATTAAATAAACTGAAAAACACTGTTATTTTACAGGTATTTCCTGCATTATTATGATCAAATACCTTCATTGTAAAAAAATCGTAAAAAAAGGGTCAAATGACTGGCAGCTACGGCTGCCAAACAAAAACCATAAAATTAAAGTAAAATATGCTAATTTAAATAAACTGAAAAAACACTGTTATTTCACAGGTATTTCCTGCATTATTATGATCAAATACCTTCATTCTAAAAAAATCGTAAAAAAAGGGTCAAATGACTGGCAGCTGCGGCTGCCAAACAAAAACCATAAAATTAAAGTAAAATATGCTAATTTAAATAAAGTGTAAAAAACTTTAAAATAAATTTGATGTCACCATGATTGGGATCAGTGTCTGCTTTAGTTGGGGTCATGACCCTTGAGATTTAACTTATGCTTTTCTCTGGCTGCTTTAACTGTGTATTTGATACACGTTTGTCATAGCAATAAATGCTGGAGAAAATATCAGATGATCTCAAACCTTAATTGATGATGTTATAGTCATCATATGATGATCTGATTCACTGATATGACAGTCAAATCTCTGAATATTATAGCTTAAATTACGGAGTATGTAGGTGGAATTTAGCTTTATACAAAGTCTTTAATGTCATAATTTTTCACATGACCCTTGGAATATTGTGGTATCCGTTTATAACCATCTGCATTTAAGAATATATATATATATATATACTGCAAAAAAAAAATTTGTCTTTTTTTTGTTGTTGTATAGAGACATCAAGAATCAACATATGAATCTCAACAATGGTGACAACCAAAAAAGTTTTTTTTTTTCATTGTCACCATTGTTGTGATTCATACGCTGATTCTTGATGTCTGAGTGAGTCTATATGATCCTGTCAAAGATTTTCTGTATTATGACTTCATAAAATCTGAGTATCAAAGCACAGAAGAATGTTTTATAGAAGCTTCATCATGCAAAATGAATAACTAATATTTAATGACATAAACAGATATTATATCATACATACTTCAGATGGTATCAATGGAGCAGGACTCTACATGATGACTATTATCACTAAAAAGTGACCAACATTATCTGATCTGAGTTTCTCTTAGACTCTTACCACAACAAATATGCATCAGAGACACACAGTTAATGCAGCCAGAGAAACATTAAAGTTCAATGCTAAAAGTTCAAGAGCCCAACTAAAGCAAACACTGATCTCCATCATGGTGACATCAAACTTTATTCTTTTCAATAAAGCTTCAATTTCTAAACCTCTGTTAATTCTCAATAATAATGTTAGTATGAAAGAAATAAAGTCTGGATCGTAATAAGTGAAGATGCTGAGATCCTGAGAGATCTGGTAGTGTTTAATGTTCTGTTGGGGTTTAAAGTGTTTCTGTATGGTGTGTTTCGTGTGTCACCATTGTGTTGAAGAGTAGAGCCTGAGCTTCAGTCCAGGATGAGCAAATAAACACTGATGAAATGCTGCATGTTTCTTTATTTAACTGACAGTAACTGTGTAGTTGCTGATGTAGTGACGTATATAGTCAAAGCAAATCATGCATGTAATTAACTGCGTGTTTTTCAGTAAAAAAATCAGAAAATAAATGTAAAGTAACTGTGTTTTAACTGTGTTTCTGTTAAAAAAAATTAAGGAAAATTTCTGTAAAAGTTTTTTGCATTTAATTTAAATTATGATATTTTACTTTATTTTTATGGTTTTTGTTTGGCAGCCGTAGCTGCCAGTCATTGACCGTTTTTTTACGATTTTTTTTTTTACAGTGTATGAATCTCAACAATGGTGACATGCTTCATGGTGCAATGCATTCTGGGTGCATCATACGAAACTTATCCATGGCTCCCAGAATGCATTGCACCATGAAGCATGTCACCATTGTAGCGATTCATATGCTGATTCTTGATGTCTGTGTGTGAGTAGAAATCACAGAAGTCCAAAATGTGTAAATGGTGTTTTAAAAAACAGTTGATATTCTGATAAAAATGTGCCAGATCTCTTGCTGTAGAATCACAACAATAAAACAAAATGAATAACATATCACCCGTATAAAAGTCACACACAATATTAGTGAGTTAATCCTCTGGGGTCGGCGGTATCGCCGGCGATACCAGCTCACTTTTTTCCTTATCAGTGCAAAAGAGACTCAAATTACTCTGTTGATTTTGATCTTACATATAAGTGCTGTACATTATTAGATCCTGTTAAGTGTCTTTTTTTTGTGGGTACTCACAATAAAAACAAAGTGTTGTGCTTTTCGTCAAATAAAGAAAAATAAACATGATGCGCGTTTTGTCAGTGAGGTCCATTATGAAACGCGTCCGAAAAATGAACTGTAACTCTGTCAATACTTGTCACAGAGATACGAGAGATTTATCTTTATGAAGCTGAAATTCTCTTCTTTTAAATGAAGTAATTTACTAAAAAAATAAATATTTCCAGTTTATGTAATCCGTTTGAAACCAACCCAGCAGGCACAGTATATAAACTACAACGTCAGCCAGACGTTGGATTTTGGTTGAAAATGAAAGTCGGGTTGACGTCTAAATCCAATGTTTGTTTGACGTCAGGCTCCAACGTTGGGCAGTCATTGAATTTTGCTTGGAATAAACCAAACAAAAAGGTGAAATGCATGGCCGTACACTTATTACCAGCTTCACTTAAAACTAACCAGATTTACTTTTTTAAATTTCCATTTGAATGAAATCAGTAGTTGTATTTTAAAGTCACCATGATGGTGGTGAGCGTTTGCTTTAGTTGTGCTCTTGACCCTTAACTCTTTAATATAAAGTTTTCTCTGGCTGCTATAATTGTGTGTTTACAAAGCACAATGGTTGTAGCTAAAAAAAGCCATGAGATCAGGTGATGTTGGCTGTTTATTGCTGCTGATGATATCATCATGTAATTTCCTGAATCCCTGATCTTTTTCAGTGTCTAATGCATTGATTAAATGGGACTTGTGGTTTAAATATTGCTTTATTCATAATAGAAATCGTTTGATTCTACAGCACATCTAGCAGTGTTGTTTATCATATAATATACTTGTTTTTTTAAAACTATTTAGTGCACAAAAACCTTTAATCTATGGCATTACTTAGACGCACACAGACATCAAGAAACAGCGTATGAATCTCAACAATGGTGACAATCAAACAAAATATCCAGATAATCAGATCAACTAAAAAAATCCTGCATAATTTATTAATGCCGCAGTGCATGCTGGGAGATATGGGTGAGTTTTGATTGGTGGTACCCAGCATGCACTGCAGCATGAAGCATTTAATTTATTGTCACCATTGTTGAGAGTCATACACTGATTCTTGATGTCTAAGTAATAATGTTGGAGAAAACGTTTTTCCAATCCTTTATATTATTTGATATAACGTTGCTTTCATACTGTAAAATAAAATGGGTTCTGTTTTAAAACAACATCACAAACTCAAGTACAAAGTTATCAAAACTTTCAGGCAATTATATGATGACTTCATCATCAATAAACAACCATCATCACCTATCTAATTTTCTCTAGGCTTTTTTGCCACAATTAATGTGCTTCATAAAAACACACAATTATAGCAGCCAGAGAAGATTTATGCTAAAGAGTTAAGGGCCAAGAGTCCAACTAAAGCAAACGCTAACCACCATCATGGTGACTTTAAAATACAACTATTGATTTAATTAAACCGGAAATGAAATAAAGTGAGTCTGGTTAGTAATAAGTGAAGCTGGTAATGCTGTTTGAGATGTTCACTCCTCCTCTGCTGAGATCTTCACAGATTTAATGCGCTGCCATACATGTCACATTTTTTTGCAGTGCTTATTCCAACCAAAATTCAACATCTGTGTGACGTTGAAGCTTGACGTCAAACAAACGTTGGGTTTAGACGTCAACCTGATTTTCATTTTCAACCAAAATATGACGTCTGACTGACGTTGGATTAGTTGGAGTCCAACGTCTGCCTGACGTCACATTGACGTACTGTGCCTGCTGGGAAGGAGAGGTACAGTTTTTTCGTTCTCCCTTCATTATCTTTAATTAGCGGAGACCGCCGCGCCCCCAGAGCTTTTCACATGGTAAATAGGCGATCTATGCATAGCACACGCGGCACGCCCCCCGATCAATGCCATAAAAACACGAAGTTTCTTTATCAGATTCACTGATAGTTCATCGCGTTTTGAGGATGGCAGCACGCTACTCCGACAAAGAGGCCCTTCAGATGATTCTGGACAGCGATGAAGAATTCACCTTTTCTTCAGAGGAAGATTGCGACTCGGACGACGAACGGCTGCATTTTCAAGAACAAATTGATCTCGCCGAGGATAGAAGTTCGGAGTAAGTTGTGTTAAATAATTCCTTTTCTGATCATATAGAGCTCAAATTAATTTTCAGACTATATTTTGCCTAGTTTTGGCTACCTTTTGACATAGGAAATATTGCCTCACAATATCCCTAACATTCGTGTACGCTCGTGTAAACTTTTTAAATGTGATATTCTCTAAACATATTTGTATATCAGCCTACATATATTTCACTCAGTTTTGATTAGTTTATGACACTGATTATCATGCTAAATAGCCTACTTCCTTATGTGTAATGCATTTTGTTCGCGAATAACTGCTAGGTTATGTGATTGAGAGAAATATATTTCAGACTCCGGTAAAATACGTGATACTGTCTAAATACAATATATTTTATTTTATATATAAATGTTCAGTTTTGGTTAGCCTATGACACTTTATCATGCGTAAATACTTGTTTGTGAATACCGGTGTAAATGTTAGAAATGTAAGTTAGTGATGTGTCGTTCGTTCGTGAACAATCCGTTCATTGTGTAGAGATGTGGCATAAAGATGTGTGACTGTGTTACTCTTAATTTTTTTTTTTTTTTAAATATTAAAAATAGTAATGTGTCCAAACTTTTCACGGTACTATACACGCAGCATTTGATTTGCTTAGAGCCCGCATCAACGGGGCATAAGCATTTACTGTGAGATACCTGCCTTTACTTTTGTTTATTTATCGCTCACAATTGCTTTGTTTATAGCCGACTGAATATTTATTTATTTTACTCACATTTTATTTGCTTAGAGCAAGGTATGACTAAAAATGTGCTTTTGACTTTCATTTATATTTAGCATATATATATATATATATATATATATATCTGTGTGTGTGTGTGTGTGTGTGTGTATGTATGTATATATATATATATATATATATATATATATATATATATATAAATATATTGTCCTTGCATTCTTTGGGGTCCTTGCATTCTTTCTCACACCTGAATGAAAGGCTCATTACTATGCAGGGTCTTTGTCTTCTCAGGTGTGAACCAACTAATTATTCACAAGGGGGTTGGGCAGTTGACGCCCTTTCGCATATTGTCTTGGCAAACAAAAAAATGTTTTTCACAATTTTAATCAATCTATTGTGTTATGTGAATGATAAGGCAGGATGATTTTCAGATCATTTTGAAGCAAAAACTCTAGGCGACAACTTCCATTAGTCAAAAGTCTTGTGGACACATATTTAGTATGTGTTTTGTGGCCTTATTTCAGACACTTTAAGTTTTAGTTTTTTCAATAACCATGCATAAACAATATTCTCTCAAAAATACAAACATGTACATACATTTTGCTCACATATTACGGTAGCCCCGTTTGTGCTATATAGAGTGAATTTACACCTTTGCCATTAACATGTTTATAAATAACTGAAAAAAGCACAAATGTCAGAGCATGTCAGAACACCTCCAGGACCCAGAAAATCCCTCGGACCCCAGAGGGTTAAGCCACTACAAGATGATTATGTTCTAATCATCAATCAGTTTATAACATCTGATTGCATTTTCTCTTGCTGTTTTCAACATAACAAGCAGATACAGCTGAGCAAAGAACAACTAATGTTAAAAAGTCAAGAGCCCAACTAAAGCAAACATTGATCACCATAATGGTGACATCAAACCAAACTATTATTTTCAATAAATCATCAACATCTTAACCTCTGTTCATTTTCAATAAGAACTTCTGTAGACGTCTAGCAGAAATAAAGTAAACCTGGTTAGTAATAAGTGAAGCTGGTAATGCTGTTTGTGGAGTTGTTTAATCAGATCTTGAGAGATTTCATGTATTTTATCTTCAGTTGATTTCATCTAAGGCTGTGGCTGGAAGTAGTTCTTGTGTTTCTCTTTTCTTCAGTGATTCTGCTTGTTAACAGCAGGTGTTCATCAATAATGCTCAATCATTATTCAATCAATTAATTGTCTCATTAACTCCAACACTGATCAGTGTTACATTTAACAGCCTGTAGTGTGCTCACTGAGCAGTGTTCATTTCATCTGGGCAAACCCATGTGGGGCCTACATGGAAACCGTGGACAAAACTGGCTGGGTCCCAGTTAGATAGCCCAGGTCAAACCCATGTGGGCCCCACATGGCTGTGCTGGCTGGGAACCTGATAGTGAGACACAATATAAGACTGGCTTTAATATATTTGGTGAGTGTGACTAACTTTTTCAAATCATAATTTACTTTATTTTTGGGATAATTTTCCATGTTTTTTTTCCCTTTTGTTTTTACTGTTGGTAGCCATTTTAGGATGCCGCATTACTTATTCTAACTTGTGTTAGTGTGAAAAGAGAGAGACTGAGTGATACCCAAATTATAAAATGGTGTTTAACAGGTGTTACTGAGTCATTAACTTATCATTCACAAAAAGAAAACAATCAAACAAACAAAATTAAGCTTCTTTAAAATGCATGTATTACATCCATTGAACAGTTCTAAAGGAAAGTAACTGAGTCAAAGTAGTTTATTTCGTCTACATTGATTTTTCACATGCTGGTTCATTTCACACACACAAACGGGTTCTTTCCAGAACATGTGGCATCATTCCAGTTGCCATCTGTTGAGAGATAGAACAAAATATTTGTTTTTATCATTTGTGTATCATGAAAAAAAATGAACTAATGTTTATTTAGTTTATTTACTTACTGTGACCGTTCATCTCAATGCAGTGCTCATTTACATCATAGTTATTGGGCTCTCCAGGCGACCATAATTTATAGTTCATTTTGGTTCCATCACTCCAGAGCCAAATTCCCTCCTGTGAACAGAAGAGAAAAACAGAGACATTGTGTTTATGTCCACAGCTTACAAAGCTTAATGTTATCTTTATTCATCTAAAAGATGATTCCTCGTGAACCCTAACCCAATCTACACTTTAAAAACGTCAGAAATCTAAACAGAAATGAATAGAAATTATTTCACAAAAGGGTATCAGTAAAGAACATGTGAAAAATATTTAAGGCAGGGCTACATTACTCAATTATCATATCAGCCATCTATTTCACATCAAGTTTCACAATAGAAACACTCGAGTATGACATAATCATGGTGAGCGGTGCCCATCTCATGGTTGCCAGTGCCCTAAACTAACTATTCAGAGGACATTATAAAAAATTATAAAAACACATCTATCTTTATGCATTTTGAAAAATGTTTTACTGTAAATTTTGTTTTAATGTAACTGTAAATGCCCAGTAGCACACTGTAAAACCCAACAAGTTAAGCTAACTCATTTCATTTGAGGAAACCGATTACATCAATTCATTTAAGTTTATAAAAAACAATAGTTATGAGTACTCTGAACTTATTTTATTTGAGTTCACTAAAACAATAATATTTCTTAAAACACAATTAAACTTTACACTGCATTTAATACTGTATATAGCTGAAACTTCACTTTATTGAGTAAAAACAGTGAAATGACAAACTTTAAATGAACTCAGAGCACTTGCAGTTACTGCTAGCTCACAAGATCACACACAAAGTCAAATCCAATGAGTTAAGCTAACTCATTACATTTGAGGAAACTGATTACCTCAATTCATTTAAGTTTATAAAAAACAATAGTTATGAGTACTCTGAAATTATTTCAGTTGAGTTCACTAAAAGTAGATATTGCAGTCAATAAATTAAGTGATTAATTAAGTGATTAATTAAGTTATTGTTGAGCATTAATGATGAACACCTGCTGTTAACATCACTGAAGGAAAGAGAAACACAAGAACTACAACTGACTTCCAACCACAACATTAGATGAAATCAACTGAAGATAAAATATGTTTAAATCTCTCAAGATCTCAGCAGAGGAGGATTGAACACCTCCACAAACAGCATTACCAGCTTCACTTATTACTAAACAGTTTGACTTTTATCATGCGTCTACAGAAGTTGTTATTGTGAATGAACTGAGGTTCAGATGAAGTTGATTTATTGTTTCATTTAAAGACACCATGATAGTGGTCAGTGTTTGCTTTAGTTGGGTTCTTGACCCTTGACTTTATACCAACAGTTTTTCCTATGGCTGCTGTAACTGAGTGTTTATATAACACATTTGTTATGACACAAAAGCCAAAAGAAAATTTGAGCATGTGGTTGTGTTTTGATGATGATTTATGGAATGATGAATCATCATTCGGTGTCTTGATTCTCTGATCTTTTCTAGAGAGTAATCTCTGATAAACAGGTGATATATAACTTGTATTATTCATTATAAAAGAACTGTGATTCTGCTGCAAGGCCCTTTCAATCAGATTTTAAAAACGTCTATGGTATCATGCTGACTTATACAGACATCAAGAATCAGTATATGAATCTCAACAATGGTGACCATTAAAAAACGATTCATGCTGCAATGCATGCCGGGAGCCATGGATAAGGTTTGTATTATGGTAGTACCCAGCATGCATTGCAGTATGAATAGTTTTTTTAATGGTCACCATTGTTGAGATTCATATGCTGATTCTTGATATCTGTGTTAGTTTTGGTAATGAATCACATTTTCTGTAAAATCCTTCATACTATCTGAAATTCATAACATTGCTAGCTCTTATGTTGTAGAATATTAGTTGCAAATACAACTAATAATATATTCAGAGATTAGACTCTGAATGAGATCAGTGAATAAAGTCATTAAGTGATGATTGTCTTCATCAAACCTTGACCTTCATCCCCCGATCATACTTTTCATTGACTTTTGTGCCATAACAAATGTTTTATAAACACTCAATTACAGCAGCCAAAGAAAAACTTGTACTCAAACGTCAAGGGTCAAGAGCCCAACTAAAGCAAACGTTGATCTCCATCATGGTGACCTTAAACCTTGTATTTCTTGTGTTTCTCTTTCCTTCAGTGATTCTGCTTGTTAACAGCAGGTGTTAATCACTAATGAACAATCATCACTTAATTGATGATTAATTAACTTAACTATACAATTATTATTCAATTATCATTCTGGGATCTAGAAATGTTCTATAACTCATTCAGTTTGAGTTCTGTTTCAGTCATTCAAGACAGTTCAAGTTTCGGTATTATTTGAGTGCAGTGACCTCAATTTAATTGAGTAAATAGTACTGTTAGGTTTTACAGTGCACAAAAAGCATGATAAAAAAATAATAATTGCATACTTGAACAGCATCATGGCCTCCGATCCAGGTAGACGGTGAGGCGTGAGTTTCGTGTCTAATCAAGCGCTGCATAAACATGTACTCATCATGGCTGTGCACAGAAGCAAGGTTCCCATTTAAGTACAAACAGACTAGCTGGAGAGGCGGAGACATGAGCAAACAACACTATTTATAAAATTTGAAAAATAAATGTGTTATTTAAATTGATTTTTCCACAATCTGTGACATACCTTGAATTACAATTTATTATTTTACCCCTGAAGTCTAAAATCTGCCTTTTGAGGTGCCTACTTTTGTAGAAAAGTTTCTGCTTATACTGTATATATAGATTAGATATAACTAATCTAGTTTTTAAGTGATCATAACACACTACTCTCATGATAACATGACATTTGTTGTGTCTGTATTTTCCTAGAGATCCATTGTAATTTATTTACACAGCAAAATCCCCAGTGTAAAAATTAACACTCCTGGGCCCGTAATCCTAAAGAATCTAAGAATCCTTTTAGAAAACTCTTAATTTAGCTTAAAAACTTTTACGTAGGAGTCTTAGCTTAAGAGTGATTCGGGACCGATCTGAGAGCAACTCTGAGTAAGGAAAAGACAAAAACTTTTATCTTAGTGAGGAGGCGGGGCTGACCCCGTTGCTATGTATGACACAATCTTTTGAAGACTGTGATTGGTTGGTTGTCCAAGAAGGAAAAAAAGAGTGATTTTAAGTATAGGGTCTATTCTAAGCCTTCACTTTGAAATTACATGCGTAATTTTTCCTATTTGACCATTCTCATACACACACACATACATTATATTTGTGTATATAAATCCTTTTTTTTATTTACCATACTGTTAATTTCCTATAAGGTATTTGATTGGATTAGAATGATAAAAATTGTTCCACTGTCTATTTAAGTGGTGGTTTGAATGTTGGTTTTAATGTAACAAACATGGAATAAAAAACAAGAAGGACAAGAAAGCTCAACTGGACAGAGGAACAGTGTTTACTGTGAGCCCAGTTAGTGGATGAACACAAGGCCATCCGTAAAGGAAAATCAGGCCGGGTGTCACAGCACAGAAGCAGACGTGGGAGCTTATAGCGGTTAATAATACATTATTTACGGTTCATTCCCCCTGCTTGTGCGGAAGCCTGCTATATTCATAAATGCATTTTTTTGAGCCTGCAATGTGGGAATGTCCAGTGGAAACTAAATGAACTGCGACACAATAAGAGGTTCTGAAAGTGCTGTAATTGTTTGTGATCACTCTGCTTACAGAAGTTTGTGACAGACCCAAATCATCACTGCTGCGTTGATGCATTTTCCCAGCTGCCAAATATCTTAATGTACAGTAGTGATTTAATTTCTGGCACTATGCCATTCCTGCGCTGTGTCGGAGATGTTATTGTGTCTCTAATAAAATCGGTCACAAACATGATCCCTGCACGATCTAATCTATAGTGTCTTATTAACTCACTGTCATCTATTGTCTGCAACACATTTTCTCCTCTGCTAAAGAAACTCTTAAGCCTCTTAAAAGTCCTCGTCCGTGCTCCTAACAATTTTGACCTTAAGACCTCTTTTAAGGGTTAAGATGCTTTCTGAATTACTTTTTTCTTTACTAGGATTTTTTCTTTAATTTTAGGAGTAAACGCCCACATTTCTAAGAATTTTCTTAGAATTTTGTCACTAGGAGCTACTTTTTGCATTAAGATTCTTTAGGAATACGGGCCCTGGTGTACATATAGGTCCAACTACAGGGTGTTAAAAATAAACACTGAGGCCCTGTTTACACGAAGGGAAAACACAGATATTTCCCTGCGGTTTGGCTTCTCATTTACACGAAAACCCCGTTTTTTCACAGAAAACGATTATTTCTAAAAACTCCGGCCAAAGTGGAGATTTCTGAAAACGCTGGTTATGTGTTGCCGTTTCAACTGGGAGAAACGGGGTTTTAGGTTCTCTCTTGTCGATTCTGAGGATTCTGATTTGCTTGCATGGCTTTATCCTTCTCCCTACTGCCGCCCATAGGTTTGGCAGAGTTATGATGGCGCTCGCGGCGTATTTATGTGGGTGTGTGCACAATGTTATTATTGAAAACGGAGGGGGGGTGGGGGGGGTGGTGGGGGGATATTCGTTTCTCTAAATACCCGGCTTTGTGTAAACATGGCCTGAAGCAGTGTTGATGTTAATGAGATAATTAAGTGATTAATTAATGATGATTGGCCATTAGTGGGGACACCTGATGTTAATAAGAAGAATCATTGAAGGAAAGAGAAACAACAAAAACAGAAAAAAAGAGAAACACAAGAACTATACTGACTTCGAGCCAATCATCACTTAATTAATCACTTAATTATCTCATTAACTTCAATACTGCTTCAGTGTTCATTTTTAACACCCTGTAGTTGGACCTATATGTACACTAGGAGTGTTCATTTAACACTGGGGATTTTGCTGTGTACTGTTGTTTTTAAACTGAGGAACAAGTTGAAATTATTTTCCTGCGATAATTGACAGTTGTCACAGATGTTAACAGAGCTTAAGTTGTATTTAACCAATAATATATTTATATGATTTTTATGTCATGTTAGAAGCTGAATGTACCATACCTCGCTCTGCGTCCACGTAGAAAGGTAATTGAAAAACCTGAAGCATCTGCATCCAAAGGCAGTCCATCCTGCCAAACAGACTGTTAAAGGGAAGTTTTGTGTGTTATTATTTTATACCATTGTTTTACCATTAATGACCAGATACCAGATTCACAGGCTGATTCTTAATATCTATGTTTGTCTACATAAAATATTTTTTAGAATTTTTTTTTTCTTTTAATTGAATTGATCATTTGGATTTAATTGAAAATGCTAAAAATGGTATGCTCTACAATGACAGTGCTGCTATAATCCATAAGGTAAACTTAAAGGATTAGTTCACTTTTAAAAAAACTTTTGCTGATAATTTACTCACCCCCATGTCATCCAAGATGTCCATGTCTTTCTTTTTTCAGTCGAAAAGAAATTAAGGTTTTTGATGAAAACATTCCAGGATTTTTCTCCATATAATGGACTTCAATGGGACCCAAACGGTTCAAGGTCCAAATGACAGTTTCAATGCAGCACTTACGTTGAAAAGGTCACGCTTTCCTCTGTGTAGTCCAGTTCAAAAAGGTAGGGCAGGGCGAAAAACTCCATCTCATCTTCTCCTCTAAGTTCAAAATCTTCCGACATCGTTGTTTTACCTTTTAACTTCCTTTTTTTGTAAACGGCGTTTGACTTTGTTTGCACGTTCAACTTGTAAACACTGACTCGGTACTTCCGCTTACATCAAGCGTGACCTTTTCAACGTAATTGCGTATTACGTGACGCGCATCACAGAACAGAGCAAGGCGAGCATTTGTGCTTATAAAACTTAAACTTTTTTATTTATCTTTGAAATGACCGATCGTTTCGCTAGAAAAGACCCTTATTCATCGTCTGGTATCGTTTAAAGCCCTTTGAAGCTGCACTGAAACTGTCATTTGGTCCTTGAACCGTTTAGGTCCCATTGAAGTCCATTATATGGAGAAAAATCCTGGAATGTTTTCATCAAAAACCTTAATTTCTTTTCGACTGAAAAAAGAAAGACATGGACATCTTGGATGACATGAGGGTGAGTAAATTATCAACAAAAGTTTTTTTAGACTTGAATTAATCCTTTAACTCAGAAATCAGGTTATATATAAGTTCAGTGATTCAGGCCAAATGTTTGTGAAATAATGATTATGTTAAAACACAACCAACACCATCGGATCACATTTTCTATTTGTTCATCTGACTGTTAAAACTCATATACAGCAGCCAAATAAAGTATACAGTAAATTATATAATGCTCAAGAGCCCAACTAAAGCAATCACTGATCTCCATAATGGTGACTTAAACATTCCGGTTTTCTCCTTCAGTGATTCTGCCTGTTAACATCAGGTGTCTTCAATAATGCTCAATCATTACTCAATTATTCACTTAATTATCTCATTAACGCATTGTGATCGGATCTCAGTGTAATGTAAACGCAATCCAGCCATCGTGTCTGCATTCACAGGTGGATGTAATTTAAATCACCGCCCAGTCTCCCCGCGTGACTGTCAGAAAATAATGGCCAGACGCAGTTTAGACAAGAAATGAAACTTATTTGAACCTTACAATAAACGTCAATCTTTAAAACAGTTTATTTAGACTTACATGATACGATGTGTGTCATTTTTCATTTTAATTTTGCAACATTATCTGAACGTGGCGATCGCCTGTACAATCACAGTCAGTCATGAAGAGCTGCACGCTGCTTTGCCAGAGGAATACAAATCGGAATTTGTTTTGTTTTAAATGTTGAATGTTTTTATTGTTTCAGCATGTTTATCAATCTCCCATTTCTGTCAATATAGTCATTGCACGCTATAAACCCAGATGATTTTTGTATGATACACTCTGGAAGTAGGCTATTCCTTCGTTCCAAAAAAATAATTTGATCTAATTACTGGAGATTGAAAGTAAAATGAGTGAGTGAAAGCAATTGGGACATTGTTTAATTGGTATCATCTTTACTCTCAGGGGGCTTTCACACTGACAGTTTAGTTCGGAACGGGGCACGGTTCGCATGAAAAATCGCTAATGTGAACGCTGTAATGGGACCCGGGTGCGCACTGGGGTACCGAACCCGAGACTACCTGGAGGAGGTGGTCTGAGTTCGGTTGCTCCCGAACCGTGCTGCGATTCGCGTGTATGTGAAAACAACACGGACTCGGGTGCGCACTTGTTCAGGAATAAAAGTATCCTGCGCATGCGTTTTAGCCGATTATGATATATTTAGTTAAATAAAACACACGTAAGGGATGAAGATTTACCCTGGATACGAGCAAGAGTGAGTCTGCAGTGTATTCGCGCATAGTGCGTGCAATCAGGGCAACAAATTAATGGAAATCCACTGTCTCCTCAAAAGAGTCCATTTGCAAGCAGCGGAAAGACAGCTTATGTGAAACACACACACAGTTAACCTGCGTTGTTTACTCAGCTATGAATAATAGCACCAAATTAATAAAAAACACAATATATTGACCCGCGTCGTGTTTTATATCATGCGCCGTGCACGTTTGCAATGACGTAAGATGCACGCAAACGCACCAGAGTTCGATAGAATCAAGTTGAGTGTGAAACCAGACCAACGCTGCGGGGGGCGCCGGGAACAATCGCGCCCGGGCTCGGACCGCAGCAAACGAGCCCAGTGTAAAAGCCCCCTTAATCTGGTGTCGTGCCACAGATCTAATTTAAATATTAAGCAGGAAACAGAAATCCGATCGATTATCCAGATACAGAGGCTACTTAATGTGAACAAATGTAAATGCACCATGTCCTGATTGGCTAATGATCCGATCTGCTTGATCCGATCAGCTTTATCACATGTTAATGCACATGTTAATAAAGTGTAAGCGCAGCAAGTGATTCTGCTTGTTAACATCAGGTGTCTTCAATAATACTCAATCATCACTCAATTATTCACTTAATTATCTCATTAACTTTAACACTGCTTCAGTA
>JAVALU010000122.1:0-16309 GCA_030770095.1 Gila robusta | reverse complement strand
TACGCAACTGCGAAATTTCACCTTTTTTTAACAGGAGGGAAAATGCCATTAACTTGCGTTCATGTAGTCTCTTGTCTGTAGGCTATATAGTTTTCCTCCCATAGAGCATATTATAAAGAAAAAGCTTAACGTCAATGCAGTAAGACGGTGATATTTAAACTCAGTAGCCTAGCCAATACAGTATTGAACATGCAAGTAATGGTTTTCTATGAGTGTTGTTCATAATCTGATGTTATCTGTTTGCCTCTATAAAGTATGCTTTATTAATAGGGTAGGCCTATATTATTGTGTACTAAATTTGGTGCTTCAATATCACTCTCATTAAGCGTCTTAAATGCAGAAGAACGCTTGATTATGCTGCCGTCGTCTGTTTTAGCAGAATACTGCCATCTAGTGGTAGCAGGTTTTCTCAGACAGTGTGTGTGGATCGTGCAAGGCCAAACCCGCGAAATGAAAGTCTCAAAATCCAAATGAATCAAATAGGATCGACTCAGAAACGAGTCAATGAATGCACGCGTGTCACCTGATCCACAAATGCACATCTTACTTGTTGCATGCACAAATTCTGGCCTACATTAATACAAAATCGAGGTTTTGTATTAACAACTATGTCTCTATTTGTACAAAATGCTGCACATTCACGTGATTCTGGATTTTGCACACACAAGTTGTATTGTATTAGTTTAAATGTAGCGACGCACATTTGTGAATTTGTCAAATAGATGGGTAGTTGTGCACACATTAATAATTAGCACCAGGCCTATTCATTTGTAGTTGTTTGTGTGTGGGTTGTGAAATGCTTAAAAAGCGCGAAAAGAAAGTCTCAAAATCCAAATGAATCAAATGAGATCGAAAAGACGTCAATGAATGCACGCGCGTCACCTGATCCACACATGCACATCTTCTGTGTTGCATGTGCAAATTATGATACACTAATACAAAGGAAAACATTTGTATTCACAAAAATGTCTCTATTTGTACAAATTGCTTCACATTCATTCAATTTTGAATTTTGCACAGGCAAGTTGAAAGGCATGGATAAAACATTTCTGCAACATGTATCAAGTTCATTGATAAGTGTGCTTGCACGTGTTAATCATTTTGATACTATAATCATCCCATAGCTTCACGTCTTATTGCCTGTATTTTTATCTCCTTAAAGGCTGGCTTTTACGGTTTGGAAGCTTATAAAATGTATTTCTGGGTTTTTTTAGCTTGTTTTCTGTACACCTTGTCACACAGCAGCTTTTAGGCATTTTTCTGTCTTTTGTTATGTCATAAATAACAAGGAGGCAGCCTCTCGCAATGCAAAGTCAATGGAGACGGTTGGATTGTTTTCCCCCCGGTGGGCGTGGTCTTCAGATTATGATGCGTTGCGCTCTGTCTCTATGACTACATATTAGACCCCCCCCCCCCGTCCCCCCCCCTCCCGAATTTCAGCCAATCTCATCTGGTCACCATACTGGACACAGTATGCTTCTCTTGACCTGTAGCTGGGAGAGCGGGGAACAAAGTAATGCTTTTTGACTTTCTCAGTTTGTGTAAATTCACTTGGGGTTCAGAGTATTTATTTTTTCCCACATTAAGTTCACACGTGTCTAGATCTTGTTTAGCCTACATCTTATCTCACACTTTATGACCGAATAACTGAAGCGTCATGCGGAAATGCGCATTTTGACATTGACGAGCGCTGGTAGTCTGCTGAAACCGCTCAGATGAGAAGGTCAGTTTATCACTCCGATGTTTAATATCCTTGCAGCCCCAAATTAGAGTTTATATTAGGCAATTATTTCAAAACTTTCATTATATAATAGGCTACACATTAAAAAAATTACAGAGGTCCAGACCTGCACGTATCAGCATCTTCACGTGGAGAAATGAGATTGGAACAACAGCAAGTCGACAGTATAATGATTGACCGTCACTGCCTTCATAGTGTACAACAGACAAATTAAATTAAGCAGAACTTTTTATAAGTTCGGTGAGTATTTTATTTTGATAATGAATAGGTTTTGATGTAAAATTAGCAGTGCTAGAATTGACATAGCCTATTGTGCGCGCACGCGAGACGCCGGCGCGAACACTTGGATTGTTTCCTCTGCAGTGGAAACAAAGGAATACTCTTATTTATGGTCATACAGATAAGAGTACATCATTCAAAACGGCAAAATGTCAATTTTTTATTTGTGTGTACATTAAAAATGACTACAAAATGTCATGCCTTTTAAAAATAAAGAAAACAACAGGATGCCGGTTCTGCCGTCTCTGTCTCCTTCTGGCGCGCGTGCCCAAAAAACAACCAAAACACAGCGAATACTTGACGCACAGGCATAAGAAATATAGATAGATTATCTATCTATAGAAACCTTTAAGAGCATACTTTTTTATTATTTGACATTAAATGCATTAGGCCGATAAGTCACTTTGGAATAAATAGCAAGTTTTCAGATGATAAAGAAAACATGACTTATAGTCATGGAAAAACGGTAGGCTGTTATAAATTATTTCGCGGACCCCCTGGCTATCGTTCACGGACCCCCAGGGGTCCGCGGACCCCACTTTGAGAACCACTGGTCTACAGGAACGTCTTCACAAACATAGGGAATGCCTACAACCCAATTACAGGTAATTATTAATAAAGTCATAAAACTCAGTTATAGTAATGAAAACCCTTCTGCTCCATCACTGCAAAAAGAGATGTGTCAAAAAACAACACATGTGACTGTGTAGATAGCATTTTGACACATGTTGTGTAGATTCTTAACACACAATGTGTGTTAAAATGTACACTCAAAAAAGAGATGTGTTAAAAAACAACACACATCATGTGTTGATGGTATTTTGACACATGTTGTGTAGATTTTTAACACACAATGTGTGTTAAAATGTAACTGGATAGAATAGCACTGGGTGGAGGGCAGTTTGTGTTTATGAAAATAATTATAGGTATATTTCATATGGTATCCCATAAAATGCTCTAAAATAAATAAAACAATACATTACAATAAATAAATAAAATCTTAATTCATAAAAACTTGAAGATTAACTGGTGTTTTTTGGCAGCCAATCACATCCTGCCTCTTTTGCAATGTCTTTTTCAAATGCTGCTTTCACTTGTTATTATTAACCAATTTATTATAACAAACTATTTATTTCTGTCAGACGTCTACAGAAGCTCTTATTGAGAATTACCAGGTTTTGTGTTGACGATTCATTAAATGTTTCATTTGAAGTCACCAGAATCGTGATTAGTGTCAGCTTTATTTGATCTCTTGACCCTTGACTCTGTAAAATTAGTTTTCTCTGTTTGCTGTGTCTGTGTATTTATTTTGCACATTTGAAACAGCAGAAATTACCATGAGATAAAGATCATCAGATGATAAAATTATCATCATGTAGTTTTGTTAAGCATAGCAAGAGTTTAATATCTAAAATGACTTTTAGAAGGTTTAGCAAGTTAGCGTATTGCTATTAGCTTATAGTTTGATTTTAAATACCTGTAGTGTGTACAGGATCTTGCACTCTATGCTACCCTATCCTCTATGCTACCCTATCCTATATTTCTTAATAAAAGATGTTTTCAGAAAGTTTTAAGCTGCAGCAAAAGTTAGTC
Organism: Gila robusta; assembly: GCA_030770095.1. Taxonomy (NCBI): domain Eukaryota; kingdom Metazoa; phylum Chordata; class Actinopteri; order Cypriniformes; family Leuciscidae; genus Gila; species Gila robusta. Next base: position 12,696 of record JAVALU010000122.1, on the reverse strand, counting down.
AAATACAGACATCAAGAATCAGCGTATGAATCTCAACAATGGTGACAAAGCTTCATGTCGCAATGCATGCTGGGTGCCACCATAGTACACAGCTCATCCATGACTCCCAGCATGCATTGCGGCATGAAGCTTTTCGTTTGTCACCATTGTTGAGATTCATACGCTGATTCTTGATATCTGTGTTTGACTAGTTTCTGCTGCAGCTCAAATCTTTCTGAACTTTTTTTTTTTTTAAGAAGTAATTCTGCACTTTTAGATAGCTTGATGTAGTTTCACAAGACTGTTATAACTAACAACAAATAAAATAAACACACACCATCCATAGTCTCAAAAACTTGATCGGATCAGTACTCGTTGATTATGACATCATCAAGAACCATCTGATCATATTTTCTCTCGCCATAACAGATGTATTTTATTAAAATACAGTTAAAGCAGCCAGAGAAAAATTAAAAGAAGAGTAAAGGGTCAAGAGCCCAAATAAAGGAGCCATTAATCACGATTCTGGTGACTTCAAACATCAAACCTCTGTTAATTCTCAACAAGAGCTTGTCTATGTAGATTCATGATGTCTAAAATATCCAAATGTTCAAACAAACTCTTTATTAAACATCACTGGACTACATAAACACAAGTTAACAAAACGTGTCAGTGTTCATCCAAACACTCAGTTGTAAAAACACAGGAAGTAACTCTGGCAAATACACACCGAATACATTTACATTTACATTTACATTTAGTCATTTAGCAGACGCTTTTATCCAAAGCGACTTACATCTGAGGACTAAAGCAAGCGAGTCATCGTGAAGAGGGAAGAACGACGCAAGAAGTGCTCAAAATACAAAGTTCAGGCATTGCTCAGAGTAGCAAAAGCCAGACAAGGGAAGCTTTAAAAGGGGAAGGAAAGATTTAAAAGAGAGGATTTTTTTTTTTTTTTTTTTTTTTTTTTTATGTTAAGTACTCACGGAAGAGATGAGTTTTCAGTTGTCTTTTGAATGCTGTCAGGGATTCTGCATTACGGACGAGGGTGGGGAGATCATTCCACCAGCATGGAGCCGTGAATGAGAATGTTCTGGAGAGAGATTTAGTGCCTCGCTGTGATGGCACCACGAGCCGTCGCTCCTTGGCCGATCGTAGGCTTCTGGTAGGGCCACATGTGAATACAGTCACATGTGACACATATCTGACACAAGTTGTGTAACTATAACACATTAGTGTGTAAAAGGTTTCAACACACTTCTGTTTAAGAGGAATAACACATTAGTTGTGTTAAAGGTAACACAAAACGTGTAGTCCTTATAAACACAGAGATGTGTTAAGAAACGACACAGGTTGTGTGTTAAATTTGACACAACATGTGTAGTCCCTGAGCACACTCACAACATGTGTTAAAATCTACACAACATGTGTTGTCCCTGAGCACACACACTACATGTGTTAAAATCTACACAACATGTGTCATCTTTAACATCTCTTTTTACAGGTTGTGTTGTTTTCAACACATCATTTTATAAGAGCGCGTCGACACTCACCATCACTGTGAATGGTATGCAGTGTTTGCTATGTTTCTCAAACAAACAGGCCTGTGCAAATATAAGTTATTTATATACAATATTTTGTCAGTTGCTACATTTTAATCTAATTCAAAGTACAAACTTGGTTAACTGTTATCTCTTCATGAACTTTTGTCAAAAGCAGCGTTATCTATTAGGGGTTGAAGCGTGAATAATGTACAGTACAGTGAGTCTGTCCAGTCATTGAGCTTGAAACATTGTCTTGTACTTTGTGTGCACATGCATTCTGTACTCGACTATTGATTAAATTATTAATATTTTTACATCTGCCCCTTTCGCTTTATTTTTTTAAAATGACACAATTTGTGTGTTAAAATGACTTGCACATTTACTGTGTTAAATTTGACACAACATGTGTAGTCCCTGAGCACACTCACTACGTGTGTTAAAACTGACACAACATGTGTCATTTTTAACACATCTCTTTTTAGAGTGATTCAAACCTCTCTACAGTTGTGTAATGTGTATAAGAGAATTAAATGATCTTTCCAGACTATTACACTGTGCTTATTAATTAAGCAGTCATACAGGAATCAGCTGATTCTCTTCAGTAACTCTTGTTATTTGCTTTAGGTATCTTCACAGCCCCGCTGAAAGGAGTGTACGTGTTCAAATTCTCCGTCTATGCTCATGGTCAGTCAAATCCAGCAAGTGCCCACATTGTGAAGAATGGAAAGAATGTAGTTATGGCACATGCTCATCAGTCTCAGGGTGCGTTAAACTCCTCTAAAGGAGTCGTGTTGATCCTGGAGGCTGGAGATGTGGTCTATGTGAGAATGTGGCCTAGCTGCAGGATTCATGATAACGGGAATAACCACAACACTTTCAGTGGATACATACTGTTTCCCTTAAGATAACAGGAGCTTTCATCAATGTGATTCCAATCATTCTGACCCTTTAATGTATGATTTAAGATGAAAATTATGAGGAATCATTAACATACAAACCTGTATTAATGAGAAATAATGTGCACATTTGCAATAGATTACTGTTTGAAAGTTAGTATAATAGACAATACTCATAAGCTCTGAGCTGTCTATACTGTACATGTAACTTTGTATGAAGAGTTTAAGCACTGAGACAGACTGGACCCATGAATATCACGTGACTCAAAAGTGTTTTGTTAAAGTAAAAAATCTAGAATGTGAAATAATAGTGAATATTTTATATAGTGTCGAACGCAGCTCTAAGATCAAGTGAAAGTAGTATTGAGACACAGCCTTGGTCAGAAGTAAGTAATTTGTAAGTTTAACGAGCAAGTTCTGTGCTATGATGTGCCACAATTGAGCGGTCACAAGCTTTTCTAGTATTTTAGACATAAATGTAAACGAGAGTTGTGAGAAAATTTCCATTTATTACCCTAGAACCTCATCGGCCAGCTTAAATCTTTTTAATGGTATTTAACATGACGATACATAGTAGTACATTCAATTAAAAGTAAAAAATTACCCTCTCACAACCCTACCACTCAAAAATGTATAAATATAATACAAAACCAAATACTCAAACCTTATTGTCACAATGGTGAACTCAGAGATGAGGGAGAGTTAATTCAAAATGCAGGTAAAATTTATTTTAACAAAATAACAAGAAGGAGAAATTAAGGAACAAAGGAACAGAAAAAATAATTAATAATTACCAATGTCCATGAATGACCGGAGCAAGAACGAGTCAAACAAAAGTGATATATATATATATATATATATATATATATATATATAAACACAAGGGTGAATAATGAACAAGGAACACCTGTAGCCTGTTTCATGAGGCTAGCTGAATAAACTCTAATTCATATTTGATAATAATAATCAGAAGGTGTTAACTCAATGCAAATTTCCTAGCAAATGGTTACCACCAGTAAGCCTGGGAGAGTAAGGTAATTTCCACTGTGAACACGTTACCATAATTGTAATGATACATTTACCTGACATAATAAATTGTTGTATTTGATTATTCTAATTGACTTTGACATTATTTTCATTCAAGAGTTTAAAAAGAATAGTAAAACATTCGCTCACATTTAATGATGCACAGATATCATTAAAACCTTTTCATTTATGGAGTCAGATGAAATAACGAGTTAATACATATGAGAAAATGTATTGAATTTAACCAAGAATACTTTGCCGCGAGAAAAGACAGTAACACGCAGAGCCCTTCCGTGCTGGTCGGATGCCGGACTTTGGGCCGATCAACACGAGCCTACATAATGTTAGCCTATAATAATATAGACACTGCTGATGCATCGAGTCTGAGAATCAATTGTGAATCAACTGAATTTAAATAATAACACTGTGTATCTTGTATCACCGAATCATACATAGCCTGCCTAAAAAGAATTAATAAGTAAAATAAGCGCTGTAGCACATATGCAGCGATAAGAGTAACTAAGTAAATGTAGTTTTGAGTGCAATTTTGAAGTACTTGCATTTTTATTATTAATATTACTTTATTTTAATTAATTTTCTTCTTCTTTATATTCATATCCAAAAGACAAATGCTGCATTTTTTGTCCTTCGCCACATTTAGTTGCAAAGATTTTGCATATTTACATTAATAATGTAAAATAAGCAAAAGTTCTGAATACTTCTTCCACCTAATTTGTATCTCTCCATGTAATATAAGGTCGCATTTGCAGAAACAACACTTCAAACTGTGTCCTGCTCATCTGAAAGTACTCCTTAAACCAACTTGCCTATATCTTCATCTCTCAGACCAAACGATGGAACTCGCCCCCACAATTTTCACACAGACCGGCGTGTGGTTCAATATGGAAGCTTGTTTCCGCCACAGAATAAAACATTTTTAAAAGATAATTGCGACTTTCTATCTCACAGTTGGAAGATTACATCAGAATTGTGTGATATAAAGTCAGAATTGCGAGATATGAAGTCAGAATTGCGTGATATAAGTCAGAATTGCGTGATATAAGTCAGAATTGCGAGATATAAAGTCAGAATTGCGTGATATAAGTCAGAATTGCGTGATAATAAAGTCGCAATTGCGAGATATAAAGTCAGAATTGCGAGATTACATCAGAATTGCGTGATATAAAGTCGCAATTGTGTGTTATAAAGTCAGAATTGCGAGATATGAAGTCAGAATTGCGAGATATGAGGTTAGAATTGCGCGAGATATAAAGTCAGAATTGCGAAATATAAAGTCAGAATTGCGAGATATAAAGTCGCAATTGCATGATATAAAGTCCGAATTGCGTGTTATAAAGTCAGAATTGTGAAATATAAAATCAGAATTGCGAGATATAAAGTCGCAATTGCATGATATAAAGTCAGAATTGCGAGATATAAAGTCAGAATTGCAAGATATAAAGTCAGAATTGCGAGATATAAAGTCAGACTTGTGAGATATAAAGTCAGAATTGCGAAATATAAAGTCAGAATTGTGAGATATAAAGTCAGAATTGCGAGATATAAAGTCGCAATTGCATGATATAAAGTCAGAATTGCGTGTTATAAAGTCAGAATTGTGAAATATAAAGTCAGAATTGCGTGTTATAAAGTCAGAATTGTGAGATATAAAGTCAGAATTGCGTGTTATAAAGTCAGAATTGTGAAATATAAAGTCAGAATTGCGAGGTATAAAGTCGCAATTGCATGATATAAAGTCAGAATTGCAAAATATAAAGTCAGAATTGCGAGGTATAAAGTCAGAATTGCGAGATATAAAGTCAGAATTGCGAGATATAAAGTCAGAATTGCGAGATATAAAGTCAGAATTGCGAGATATAAAGTCAGAATTGTGAGATATAAAGTCAGAATTGCGAGATATAAAGTCAGAATTGCGAGATATAAAGTCAGAATTGCGAGATATAAAGTCAGAATTGCGAGATATAAAGTCAGAATTGCGAGATATAAAGTCAGAATTGCGAGATATAAAGTCAGAATTGCGAGATATAAAGTCAGAATTGCGAGATATAAAGTCAGAATTGCGAGATATAAAGTCAGAATTGTGAGATATAAAGTCAGAATTGTGAGATATAAAGTCAGAATTGTGAGATATAAAGTCAGAATTGCGAGATATAAAGTCAGAATTGCGAGATATAAAGTCAGAATTGCGAGATATAAAGTCAGAATTGCGAGATATAAAGTCAGAATTGCGAGATATAAAGTCAGAATTGCGAGATATAAAGTCAGAATTGTGAGATATAAAGTCAGAATTGTGAGATATAAAGTCAGAATTGTGAGATATAAAGTCAGAATTGCGAGATATAAAGTCAGAATTGTGAGATATAAAGTCAGAATTGCGAGATATAAAGTCAGAATTGCGAGATATAAAGTCAGAATTGTGAGATATAAAGTCAGAATTGTGAGATATAAAGTCAGAATTGCGAGATATGAGGTCAGAATTGTGAGATATAAAGTCAGAATTGCGAGATATGAGGTCAGAATTGCGAGATATAAAGTCAGAATTGTGAGATATAAAGTCAGAATTGTGAGATATAAAGTCAGAATTGCGAGATATGAGGTCAGAATTGTGAGATATAAAGTCAGAATTGCGAGATATAAAGTCAGAATTGTGAGATATAAAGTCAGAATAGGGTATATGCACACTGCGGCGCTGATGTACTTCCGCTAAAATCTCCGCCAGCTAAACCACTTCCGCTATCATCCCGCTTCTATGATTTTTGGCAAGCGATATAGATAATGTCTCAGAAGAAGTTTAAATTTCAGTATGGGAGAGGACAGAGCGACCGCCGCTCGCGGGGACACGGAGGATGACACACCGGGCGAGGAGCCAATCCTCCGGGACCACGACTATGCGTCGCCTCCGGATCCCGCAGTTGGCCACTTAGTTTTGGAGGAGAACAAGTCTCTCAGGGAGGAAATCTTCTAGCTGAGGGAACAAATTGAGAAACTGACTATTAATCAGCGGTTTGGCATTCATCGTTTTTGTGGCTCAGACAAGGACATACGGTTCTTCACAAGGTAAGACGTCCAGCAGGCTCAGATTAAGCTAGAGGTAACGTTTACCCAAAATACTAATAGTTGAGGTTGATCCACTAAGGATTACAGACATGTTTACCTGTAAATTACCGATTAAAGTTTAATGGTTAATAAATTAAACTAGAACTCAACAGCATGTAATAGTTTACTATAATAATAATTTTTTGGTCAGAATCATTGTAACATTGCTGGTTTTGTTATTGTCGAACATGTAACTTTACTCCTGATTGTTGTGTAGTAGCTGCAGATATAGTAATGTGTAAGTAAGTTCATAGTAGACACTGATGCAAGGTTTAAATGCTTTTTTCTGGTTTGCATCCTATGACTTACTCATGCGACTCTGGGCCGTAATAGAGCCGACGCTGCCCTCTATGGTCAGTGTGACACAAGCACAGAGAGGCACCTTCACACACCCAAGTCCCGCTGCAGTAAGTACTTTATGACATTATTATTATTTCCATGGACCATATGATACAACCTGACAAAGATCACAAATAATGGAAGTTAAGAGAAATATAATGTAACTTTTCTCTTGTTTTGAACAGACTCGTTCCCTGCAGCCCATAGATGAGATGTTCATGCGTCTCAATTACCTTGCATTGGGTTCAAAACAGCGTGACCTTGCTGACCGGTGTGGAGTTCACCAGTACTTGCATTTTTCATTTAGACAAATGTCTAATGTGACTGCTGGGCTTTTTCAAAAGATGGATGAGGTGTTAGTCTCCAACTAGCTCTACCCTGAAAAAAAGCCTAGCAAAGGATGTATATTGACTTGAGGACAAAAATGTAATCTATTCTATGTACAGTATTCCTGTAAATAGCAATTATCTGTATATACTTACATGAAATGTCTTTCTATGTTGTGAACATCGTTTGAATATTGTTTTATGGAAATACATTCACTTTGTTCAATTTTACTGTCAGTTCTGCTCACCTACCTTTTCTATATCAATTACCATACTTTACCCAAAATACTCAATAATTTATTTTATTAACAGTGTTAATGTAAATCGGATGATACAATTGTGCTTTATAAACAGGATAGTTCATAGATTTTAAGTGATCATACCAAGACCAGATTCCAATTACCTTAAACAAAAACATATTTAACATTCTACATAAGTGCATACATTGAGGGATGATTTAGTGACTGTATGAACACAAAAGTTCATAGGAGATGAACAATTGTCAACATTGAAGATTTTCAGATAGGATATACAATAAGGCTAAAAATTGAAACGTAAACATTTAACATGTTTTCAAAAAAGAAGCACAAGATTTGTATCACAAAAACGGTTTGTGCAGCTTTTAAAGAGAAATATTCAATTGCTTTAAAGGTACCTAAATAAAAAAACTATCATAAATGTAAAAGAATTTCCAGTCAGGGAAAAACAGGACCTACCTTCTCAAAACTTTAAGACTTTTTACAAACCCTGACCAATAGTGAACTACAATGCACTGGTCATTCTGTACAGCACAATAGCAGGAAAGTAAGTAGATATTGCAGTCCTGTCACACACTGAGTATCCAGAGAAGCACAGAGGTAACAATAAAAGAAGAAATAGTCATTTTTTTCTTTAATTGTTTTGGTCTGGGAATCCTCTGGATGTACACGTCTTCGTGTGTATAGACAACAAAGTCACACCAGTCAAATCCAGAAATCAACATCTGGACCTGGACCTGCCAAAAGTACGGATGAGATTTCCTTATAGTGTGTGTGTGATCTTAATATATGGACAGTCAACACAACTTGCCACATTTGTGTGTAAAATGTAACAAAACAAAAAAAATACATAATCTAAAGATGATTAAAAACTAAAACACTTTTCATATGCAGCATATTTTTTAAGACAAAATTATTGCTAAATTATTACTAATCTCACTTTACTCATTTAAAATAACAAGGAACACAGAATGTGTGTAAAAAAAAAAAAAGTACACAATCAAGTTTCTGTGAATGCCATTACTTACACATTTAAATATGTATAACGTCTTACATATTTTCACACCTGTGTTATGAATGGGACAACAAATAAATTGTACTAAAATGGCCTTTAGCAAGTACCTACTTCATAGCATGATTCACAGAAACTCGATTTGACGAACAAGAACCCGTCTCATGAACTAGCCTGCGCTGAACCTGCAGGATTACTTTCCCTTACGGTCAAACTGTGAGACTTTTGGCTTTTCCCTCATCGATCTGTGGCACTCAGCCCTGGTTACCTCTCCTATAAATTGCTCCAATCCTTGTTTGAAACTGAGATTGACAATGAAGTTAGGAAAATAGATTGGAATGTAACAGGTAAAGTTAGGGAAGACAACCACACAACGTTAGCAGCAACATGGCTATGGTATCACTAAGCTAGCGTTAGCTAGGGCACACAAACAATATCCGCCCCGATCTTACCTTCATAATTGTGGACGTAACTTAACACGTATAGTTTTGAAGCCTTCTCCTTTTTAGTTGCTGATGTGTTGCACAAGTCCTTGAATAATTCGACTATTATTAAATAATACTAATATTATTATTAAATAATAATCCCATAATAATAAATAATTCCCTCCAAAGTGGGGAAATGACCGAAAAAAGTGTGAGAACCACTGGTTTATTCTAAGCTCGTGCTGCAGTTTTAAAGTGTGTACGTCATTGAACATGTTTCTGCTGTTCTTGTTGCATTACAGGCTTTATCCAGCAGATGTCCTCATCAATGCTGTGTGTCGAGTGAAGCTAGCTGTAATAATCTAACACTGAGTTTTAGGCTGACATATAGTGGAATAAAAGCCAACACCTAGCCTTTTTCACCGCAGCTTCAAAGGAAGCAAGACAATGTTGTTGTAAAACTTCTGTTTATACAGAGGGTAAGAACGATTGTTTTCTATATCCATTTTGTTGAAAAGGGGGTTTGACTTGCTTAAAGAGTGGTGGATTTTTCTGGGCCCTCAGCGATTAATTTCTCTGCAGTGTCGTCTGCCATTTTAAATGGCGCGAGCCCTTGGAATTACAATGGATCTTTTCTGATAGGCTGTCAGTGTTTTATCGTTCAATCATTTACAGCCTGCTGCCAGATCCGATTACAGAACAAATGACTCTTTTGAACCGAACTCTTTTTAGTGAATCAAAAGCATGCGGTGCAAAAACTCTAATGTGATTCTCGAACGAGTGAATCGGTTCTTTTTAGTGAACTTTGAACGACACTTTAAAAGATTTTGTCAGTGTTATGTTTAATCAACATAAATTAATAAAGCATGTTTAATAAAATATATGTTTGTTTTAAAATATATACCATATAATGTCAATTATTTTTCACACTCTAAAAATACTACACATAATTGTTTAAAATGTATGTATTATTGAAATTCTCGTCATTTCGCAATGTAATTGCATTCTTTTCCTCTACAAACATGATTCATCGCTGTTCTACCAGGTGCACTCGACGATCGCCGCCTGTGTGTTTGATTGATCGAGTCTGCCCGCTGGTTCTGGTGTGTGTGCTCGACTCGTCGTGTCTGTCGTGAAGATGGCGGCGCTCGGTGTGTGTCGCGGGATTCTGAAGGAGATCCGGATCGTGAAGGGTTCCGGTTACAAAACACACTCTCATTTATAAATATGTGCTGGAGGGCAGTTTCAGGAGGAACTCAGGTAACAGAACCGATAACGGCTGCTCGATATAACAGTGTGTGTGTGTGTGCGCCGTCACTGCATGAACCTGTAGGGATTCCATCTACTCACTGAATCCGATGTGATCTTGATCAGATCCAGAAGAGTTCAGTTCTTTTGCGCGTTATTGATCAAAGTCCGTTGAAACAAAATTATCATTTCATTATATCATTATAATATATCTATAATTAATATATTAGTTTAATATGTTTAATTATTTTAAATATTTATTTTTATCAAAATATAAATAGTATGTTTTAAATTATTATATTATTATTATATATACTTATTATACTTCATTAATTGATTATTTTCTAAATATTTTAGTATAAAATGATTGCAATTAATAATATATATATATATATATAAATTATGAAAAAAATAAGTATTATAAATTAATTATATATTTTAAGTAAATTTTACATTTTTAAATAATAGTTTAACATACAAAATTAATAATAATATATTTATATTATAATTATAAAAAAAATGATAAATTAGTTATATTTATAATAGGGCTGTGAAAAGATTAATCGCGATTAATCGGCATCCAAAATAAAAGTTTGTATTTTATAATATATGTGTGGTGCACTGTGTATAATTATTTTATGTATATAAATACACACACATGCATGTATACATTAAGAATTTTTTTTATTTATATATAAAATATTTTTATATAATATCAATTCTATATAAATATATACAGTATCATACATGCAAAAATTTCTTAAATATATAGATGCATGTGGTGTATTTATATATATATACAAAATAATTATACACAGTGCACACACATATATTATGTAAACACAAACTTTTATTTTGTGATGCGATTAATCTTTTCACAGCCCTAAAATTAAGTATAATATATATTAATTTAAGTAAATATTTAAAACATTATAATGAATATATTTATATTCTAATTATGAATAAAATAAAACTATTACTAATTGATATAAATAATTGTATTGTACTAATATAACATATTTTCCGTGAATGTTATATATATATATCTGCTCAGTGCAGTTGAGTGGTGTTGGGTCAGTTAGGGTTAGCGGTGAGTGTTTGAGCTGTGTGTATTAATGAGGGAAACATGACCTTCAGCTCATGAAGCTGCTTTTTCCACATTAAGATCCTGTTGAATGTGATCTGTGTGTGTGTGTGTTTTAGGCTGATCTGTTGTGTGTGTTTCAGGTGACCGGAGCGCAGCTGTGTCCGAGCGCAGATGGAGGACTCTGCATGCGGGCGGGGGGGGGGCAGTTCGTGACGCTGTGTCGTGCTGGAGCTCCACTCGGTCTGCACCTGCTGTCTGCCACGCAGCGCTACCACTCGGCCCAGAGCAGAGGTGGCGCATGACCAGGGCGCCGGACTCGTGGGGCTCCGGCTCCCCGAGCAGCCCGGGGGCAAGGGCTGGGAGACCTGAGAGAGAGAGTGTGTGTGTGTGTGTGTGTGTGGTGTGTGTGTGAGAGAGCGTGGCTTCATCTCTTGTTCATCTTCTAATAAACAGACTCACTTTACAATCATTAACGCTTGTGTCTCTTACTCAGTGGATAAACACACTCTTCAAAATAAAGCTGGGAGTTTCTCAGCGAAGAACTTTTCAATTAGGGTTGGGTATTGTTTGAATTTTAACGATTCCAATTTCGATTCTGCTTATTCGATTCCTATTCTTTTTTGATTCCTATTGATTCCAATAAGGTAAAAAAAAAAAAAAAAAAAACCTTAGATATCATTCACATTTAGTCTTATTGCGAAACATTTAATTGTAGCTGAATCATCATGAACAAAAATCAACAGGCTAAAGAACTCTTACACAAGGAACACTCTGCTAATTTTATAACTTATAAACGTTTAAAGTCAATCCTACTGTAAGCTGTGAGGTTAATCGATGGTTTATCAAAGAATCGTGTTTAACGGGAATTCCTGGAGAGAAACTAAATTACCCAAGATTCTGCACAAAGAATTCCACCAATCAGAGAGAGGCACTGAAAGATTTAGCTCTATTTAGCTCCGCCCACTCCACAAAAAGCACTGCCAATGAGGAGTCTCAATATTTTATTATGTGTAAATACAGAACAGAGCGAGTGACTGGGACGGGTTCATTTCAGTAATGATGATGGAATAATTCATTATAACGGCTCACACGCTCTGCTTTGACTCTGAGATCTCAAAGCCTTTTAGACTCTTAAAACATCAGAGTGAACGGCTTGATAATATCTGCACTTCTGTAGCTGATTCGCAGAGGCCAGTGAATAAATCAGCATCTGCAGAACACACGAATACATAAACGCTGAAACCTCTGGATTATTACCTGTCAAATTAAGATTTTCTGGTGAAATGCAAACATTCATACTGAAAAAAGTCAAAATATTAAACGTCATAGATATAATATATACTGGGTAATCGCACAGTTTTGTTTGATAAAATGACAGTTTTCACCTGAGATTTGTAGTCAAATTACAGGAGAAAAAAAATGGCTCTAGAAAGATTGCAA
>JAVALU010000116.1:0-82660 GCA_030770095.1 Gila robusta | reverse complement strand
AAAACATTCAGAAAGAAATATTCATCTGCAATTTAATCATAATCCTAGTTATTTAATAATGTTTTATGACCGCTGATGAATTAGGAGTTTATCCAGTAATGAACACACGCACACCGCCAACACTCAGCAAAACAGCACCAGACTGCACTCACCGGTGAGTAACATCCACTAATCTATATTGATAATCACTACGAATATTTTCAAATACTTTATTTATACATTCATAGTGAACTGAATTTACTACTTCAGTTTTTGGAGCACTTATATAAACATAAGCAGTTAATGTAACTCCACACAAAGTTGAATATGTTATATATTTACCTACAGTACAAAATTGCAGTCATCGTGCTTCAGAATATAAGCAGCTGTTACTGTAACAGATTATGAACACTTTCTTTACAGAATCAACTCAAATAACTGAGTGTCACAATCTGAGTGTCACAGTGGTGGAGTTTATTGATCAGAATCAGACACAATGTCAGATTATTATCATCATATCTGCTCTGATGGATCGGCTTCTGTTCATTGTCTGATCGGTGTGTTATCAATGTTCTTCTCCATAGACAGCTAAAGTTATAGTGTAAATTCTTTATTTAGGCTTTTGACTTTTTTGGCATTTTAGTTGACTTATTATATATATATATATATATATAGTATTAATATATATAGTATATAGTTTTTTTAGAAAAAATAATACAACCATTTAGCTAATATTGAATGTGAATTCACTGTTCCATTTTTAGGACTGGTAAAGGTTTTTTGTTGTTGGAAACAGAAGGTCAGCAGAAGAATCACAACTCAACACTGATCTACAGCAGACGCGAGTTATAGAAAACATCAGGACCAGTTACAGGTAAGATGCATTAATGAAGATCTTGATAATAATGTAGGATTCATTCTGATCTCTTACTCCAACACATCCTATCATTTGTTGATAAACAATAACTTGATCCATGGACAGCTACAGTTTATACTGTTTTCTTCATTGCTCTTTCAGTATGCTGAGGTGATTTTCCAAGCTGCGTAGAAACTTTCGGTCCAGTCAAGTCAACAGCATTATGCTACAATAAGCCGGCGAAATCATGAATGTATGAGTTAGATGGACTACTTATTTTGTTCACTGTTTCTTGAACCTCTGACACAACACTGTTTGGCAGATCTTATCAATAGATATTACCCACATTTACCACGATAACATTCTTTAGACCTGGGGTTTGAAATGTAAAGGCTGCCAAAAATCCACTGGAAAGTTTAGAGAGAAACATTCAAAAGAAAATAAGTTAAATTGACACAATTTTATGGGTTTTGATTTATCACGCCATCAGTTATTTCGTATAAAAAAGCAAAACAGCATCAGTTAAATGACTAAAGTGTTTAACTCTGGGGTTTATCAAAAAAATGTGCTAGCAAATGAATAGTATAAATATTTTTCGTATGGAAAAGCATTGTCCTTGTATTTTATATATGACTGTCTTAATACATTCCATTTTTAGACATAATTAAATTCAGTTAGGTTTACAATTGTTTTGAATATATAAATAGTATATTAATAGTATAAAATGACAGTATCTAAAATGGAAAATTTGCCCAGACGTTTATGAAAACATCCTTATGCTGGGAACACAATTCAGTTAAAACCGGACTTCTATAAGTTGTTGATTTATATTAAATAAATAAACATATATTTTGATGTAATAAGATGTTTTGTGTATTTTTTTACATGTCAGAAAATAATGAATAGCCTGAAAATCTGCAATACTTAAAGTTGTTTAGCCTGGTCTCCTCTGGTAATGATATTATAATTACTCATGAAAACAGCATTTTAATTCAATAATAATCAATCAAATTTCAACTATGACATTAAAATAATGTCCACTATTGAGATAAATTAGGACTTTATGATCATATGAACACAAAACAGATGTTCATAACAGTAAAATGGGAGTAAAATGAATAATACATAAAGTAAAAAACAAAAAAAAGAAAAAGCAAAGTCTAAAAGTTCCTTCAGTAAAATCGTCACACCTCAAATTTGTATCACTTCCTGTTGTAAGGTTTATTGATCGTCATATTTGTAATATTAGAGTTATATCTATGTATATGCGCACGCACAATGCAATTTGGCCAAGTGGCTAAACAACGGACTGTTTTTTTCAAACTGAACTCAACAGAAGTGCTAAAATCCAAAAACCAGAAGTTTGTTCCACCTGGTCACTAGACAACCACTGTACAAACAGCGTCTCTTAACCTTTGTCTAGACTGGAGGTTTAGTCTAACCTTAAACCCAGTGCAGTGTTTTTCCCAGAATGTATCTAATGTATCTCAGTTCTCACAGTTGTCTAAACCTCAAATGGAAAAAACACCATTATGTGTTATTTGTTTGTTTACTAGTTGTACACAGTGAACAATTTAGTGCTTGCCAAGTGTGTAATGTATGTATAGCACCTTCAGGCCTGATACTAAAGTTTATGTTGCTATGAACATCCAAAGTTAATAGACAGCAATCTGTGAAATCAGTTTTACATTAATCTAGGGTCATTCTAAGAGGCTTCAACCAAGTGAAAAAAAAAAAAAAAAAATTGTACAGGGAGTGTTGAACCAGGCCTCATGGGCAACAGCAAATGCACACTAGTGTATAATATTGATGTAAACACATATAAGCAATGCAGAGTGATGCATGAAAGGGCCCTGTGCTGTTGGACAATGCTGCTTTCATGTGCTATGAAATTACCAATATACGAGTTTACTAGTTAAAAATTGTGACATGAACGCCTCTCGAGTCATAGTTACCACTGGGAAGCTCGAGGATAATACTCATTCATACTCTACGCCGGAGAAAGTTTCATGCAGAAAGTTTACAATGAGACTCATAGGAGTAATAAACTCATGACTTCCAGGAAATCCTGTAAAACGGGCAAAGACATCCAGCTACCACTGTAGCTGAATAAAATGCAGATAGAGACATTTCGTCTGATTAAACCATGAAGAAATGAACACACTATTGCAACGATATGGTTTATCTGTGATCTTCCAGCCATCTCGGGTATTTTCATACAGATAAATGATGTTTTATTAACAACAGTTTGGGAAGAGAATTTAAATTATCGACTCAATCGTATGAGAGAAGGCCTATAACTACGTAGCCGGACTCACCTATGCTCCTCGACAGTTTGCCTCCTCCATCCCGTCTCCTCACACACTGGTTACTATCCTAACCACGGCACTCTGGGTTCGGGACACATTCCTAACTCAGAGCCCTCCCCAGACAGCCAGAGCCCAATACACATACGCTTTTACTCTATCTAATCAGTGTGAACTCGTGAACGTATTGTTATAATGCAGTTTAAATATAATATAATTTGTCTGCCTCATTCTGTGATAAGAAGCCTATCAGTTCACAGAAGGAAGATATTTCAAACTGTTGCCATTAGTGTAATTTAGTCTTTTGTATGAAAAAGTGTGATTCTGGGAATAAATAAATAAATCAAGTTAAGATGAATTTGACTGCTTGCATTTTTTTTCAACATTTCTATAAATATCGCGATATATCATTATCATGAATTCTTTTGGCCATGATAATCATAACCCATCATAATCTTGTCTTAGGTAGGGTGGCAATTGTTTTCACAAACAATTTTGGTTGAAACTATCTCCACCATCCTAGAGATGCAATCAATAATAAAAGTGGATCTAAATATAAAACGTACATATACGTACATAGCACTTAAAAACTAATGTTCGGTCTAAATTGCCTGATAAATACAATGCGTGCTATAGAGACACATTTCATGTGATCGGTTGGTATTTCCATACCTCCGCGCACCTGCTAGTACAAACACACATCATCAGTGCACTCTTTAAGTTGTAGACAAACAGTCACCAAGTGCTGCAACCAAACAGCATCCTCATTTTACAGCTCCTCCTGAACCAAAACAACCAACTGATGCTGGATTTAGAGACGGGAACCCTTGACTTCCTACGCAATAGTTGTTCACGTCCTCAGACTTGAATTTATGCATTTCTATGTCAACACTATCAATGCCGAAATTAATCTCCAGCAGTCAGGTGGTACAAATAAGAGTCTGTAAGTTGTTTACACTCATCATTACTGTAATGTTATGTGCTTATGAGACATGAGGTATTTTAAAGCCGTCTCTCGTGACGCTTTGCTGAATCTGCTCTGGCTGTGTGTGCGTTCATGTGTTTTAGGAGGAGTTGTGGTTTTAGAGACGCTCTGAAGGGAGGGGGTGGGGATGGGGGGGTCTCATGCTTTCAACGCTAGCTCGCTATTGGCTAGCTGTTCTGAAATGGCCTAGCCTACCTTTAACATCTCATTGGTTGAGTGAAAAAAAACGACCCCAAGTGGCTTCCACCAGAAGTTCATGGTTCACTTTACAATGTCAGTTTATTAACTGTATCTGATAGTCAAATACAAATATCAGTTGACATTTAGTAACATTCAGTGTCCTATACCTGTATATTCTGAAGTGTTCCTTCTCATGTTATTGCTGTAAACAGAGAAGCTGCACAGCCTGCAAGACTGCTTCCGTTGAGGCTATGAACAGAATAAAATATGAGCAATGATAGGACAGACATTAGACAATTAATTTATATGACTCTCATTCCAGTCATTATTTTCTGAAGTTGCTGTTATATTGAGCTCCTTTGTGTGCTGCTGTAACGCATACAGATCTAATATCACATGAAAGTTAAGAAAAACATATATATCAAGACATATAGTGAAAGAAAACCCCCACTGGTGACTGCTTGGAGAGACTCACAGGTCTGAGGCTGTAAGATCACCTCTTAACCCAGATTTTTTCCTCTATGCAGTTGCCCAGCAAACTTCTTTTTCTGACTGGAAACACCACAGAGCTGTAAACGACACCTTAACCACACAGAGAACAAGCTGAACACCACTCACGGCAGTTTGATTCATTCATCTTTTATTATCTTTTATTTATTAGATGAACAATGTAGATATTGATATAAAAGTGAAGTAGAAGTAGACCAACTCTAGAAGTAGAAGAATAACTAAATCGTATAGCATCAGTTATGACAGTTAACCGTTATATTGTTGGTATATGTGGCTGGTAGTCTTGTCTATGTGTTTCAGAGCTCCTCTGCTGCACTCTGCAAGTCGTTCATATATAAGCTCCAGTAAATCATACAGGTGAGGTTTGAGGGTGAGGTTTGTGGATGTTTTTTTTTTTAAGATTTTAAGGTATGGTTGTTGGTCAACGTTTTTTCAATAGGCATAAAAGAGGGACCAAAAAAAAACAGAGAAACTCAAGGTAAAGCAATCAGACATGTTCTTTTTTTTATTATTGACAGGTATGATTTATCATAGATCTATGCATATGAAGTGTCTAGGGTTTCGAACAGTTATAAAAGTAATTAACAAGATAAATTATTGAGATAGGGGTCCAGTGGACTACCCGTTCCTTTTTCTTATGTCCTTGTAACACAGTCAGTGTCGGTACACCGGTAAATGATGACCCATGTTAGGAAAAAACTCAATAGTGCGAGTGTTAAGTTAACATCCCTTTCAATAATATTATACAATCTAAAGATATCATCATTATAAAACAGGTCTTTTCATGCACTCGTATAAATGGATGTAAAATCAGAACATTTGTATTGTATCTATTACAGCAAGTGGTTATTGTTAAGATATGGACACGCTACTGACGCCTGTTCACATTGTGGTCAGTCCGGTTCTTAATACATAGAATATCTTTAGTTTGTGTTTTGTCTCATTTATGCCATTGTTCAGTCGGCTATTTTATATTTACTTCTCACATCCTCCACCAATTCTGGCACCAGCACTCCTCTCTCACAAGGTACTCCGCCGTGAATAATTACACTCAACCTGGACTAAAATACCCAGAATCCTTGGCTTCCCATCATCTTCTCCCACACCATTGTCTACCATTTTTCACCTCATTAGTGGTATTACACCTTATTTGTGGTACTTATACTGTATTCAGGCGTCATCTTACATTCCTTTGGAAACATTTAAAAGGGTTCTCATTTCAATATGTTCTCCATCCACACTAGCGTTTTCAAGCGTTTCGAAAAGTTTTCATAGACAGTAAAATAATTGGAAATTGTAAAATAATCTTCTTAGTCAAGTATAAACGTGATAAAAGCTCACTGAGATGATATAAAGAGCCAGAAATATTCAGTTTCTCACTGTATTTTTCTGGCATGATCATTGTATCAGCAAAATACTCACCAATTTCTGGTGCGTTCAGACCCCACTTAAATGCTATTTTATGGTCTAAAACACAATTGCCCTCATTTTGACGTAGGACAGAAACAGCTCCCTCCTTCAGGGAACTGGGGTTACAATAGTAACCGATATCTATCGTGATACAATATGCATTACATGACTAAACATATGGTACGTCATTGTTTTCAAATAGGCCCACCACAATCCACAAAACAATTTTTTTTAATCCACTTTGGAGAAAGTCTTCAAAATACAAAATTTTCACTAGTCAAAAACGGCATCTAAAGGTCACTACATAGCAAATGAAAAACAAAACCGTCTGGCTTTTGGTAACGCTTTTTAGAATAATAATTTTGTATGATTTAGATTATTTATGTAATTATTAATCGATCACACATGTACAATTTTAGTTTATCAATTATTATTACGCACAGTTTAAAATAATAAATATATAAAAGGTCATATAAATACGCTTTAGAATCAATAGATAAAGTTATAAAATGACTACGTGACCTTAAATGTTCAATTCTCTCTATACCTTTATCAACTGTATAAACTAACTTCACAACTTTTATTGCACTGATATAGCAAGACTTTTTCTTTTAGTTGTTGTGTTTCATAGACAGCTATTTTCTTCTTGCTGTGTAAATTTGTTTAAATTCTTAGTATTTTCAATCTCGTAATATTCTACAGAGGAGAGAAGTGAATTGCTTGCTTCTCTTGTGAGAAATAAATCGCAGTTTCACTCTTTCTCAGCATGTGATTGGCTGTTCGCTACTGATGTCACATCTAAACTCCTAAACACAGGATCAAAGCCTGAGTTGACAGAGAAAGTTGATGATCAGCATCATGGTACTAACAAAGCCTGGTTGGATTGGTTTGGTTTTTCAACTCGAAACTAATCCTGTAACCCTGAGTTTGTTCAACTACCATCATGGTACAGGCCCCAGGTGTCATGAGTGCATTGTCAGCAATAACTCTCATTTGACAACTGTGCTGTTTTTTTTTCTTAAAGCCCCCCTGTAGTAAAAAATGTTATCCCTTAAAACCCATCTTTGATCACCATAATGACATATTTAAAAGTGTTTTCCCTTTTAAAAAATCGTCATGCCTTAAAATAGCTTGAATGTAACTGCACCCTTGCTTCATTTAGTATACACAGATCTATGAATATGCTAATTAGCCCGCCTCCACTCACTCACACCAGCTCAGAGATTCACTCGACCAACTTACTGAGGTAAACGCTGCACAAATGTGTCGCTCTCTACAACGTCGGACACATAACGGTAATTAATATGATTAGCCTTTTGCTTGACTATCAAACAGCTAATAATGTGTTGCTGATGTTACATAAACTATGTTCCCGTTCGCCATCTTAGTCTGCCTTCTAACAATCATCAGGAACACTTTGAACAACTCAGAATGTCACTGGAGAAAGGCATATAGTTCATCATAACATTGTAATCATACACACGCTATATTGCTAAATCTACCCGATTTTTCATATCAACAGAAATATACCGGGATAACCTGACTTCTCTTGAGACTCCGCTGCTCACTTATCATTTTGGGTGAACTAACCCTTTAAGGAGAAAATACTCAGCAATGGTGTTGAATTATGAGTTTGCACATGGTTTGTCTTAAAGGTGCATTGTGTAATATTTAGGAGGATCTGTCGACAGAAATGCAATATCAAATAACATAATTATGTTTTCAGTGGTGTATAAAGACCTTACATAATGAACAGTTATATTTTGAGCCATTTCTATCAACATCCACCACGGGTCCCCTTAATTTGAAATTGCCATCTTGCCATCTTTTTTTTTCACTCATGTGCACTAATTTCCGAATTACTATAAACAAGTTCAGGCTCTTAACTACTGATTGGACCACTGCTGTGTCTAATGCCTTTCTCTGATTGTTGATTCGCTGGAAACATTTGTCGTCGTACGTTAGTGACGTCCGTCTGCTGTCTATTTATTGGCATCTTCCATAGCATCTTCACCTTCAACGCCAGGAAAACGTTTAGTGGCCTGTTTGGTGTAGAATCAGAATGGTTATCCAGAGCTGCATGCCAACTCTCACGCTTTCGCCGTGTGACCGCCACAGACAAGATAGAGCAGGTTACTTTTGATATGAAACAAATTCTCAGCTCTCAGATTCTGTAAATTTTATTACGAAATTCAAACAATACCGGTTTGGCGCTCTTAAATGTGACGTGACAGTTAGCTAGCGCCTTGCGGCACGTGAACCGATAGCCTCATTACCTCACCGATGCCGCTAAAAATTACACAGTGCACCTTTAAAGCACAATAAAAACACCACATAGACATATAAACAACATTAAAAACTTGATTTTCACCACAGGGGGGTGTAACGGGGTTCAGATGTTATGGGAAGAAGAAGGCGGGAACTGGCAAACATTTAACATTTTTAATAATACAAATACAAAAACAAAAGAAACTGCCAGCAGCCACACCAAACAGAAACAAAACATCAAATAAAACACAGGCCTGTCCTCTCTCGATCTCCTCTGTCGTCGCTCCCCCTTTATGCTTCCGCTCCTCCGTGAGAGATGTGAGACCAGTACGTCTCGCAGGTGTCATTCATTACCAATCACGCCACCGGCCTCGCGCCGTTCTCTCACGTCCCTCGGCCTCGTCCTGCTCGCCACAGGGGGCTTTAACAGAAACCATGTGATAGTCATAATGAAAAGGATATGAGTCATTTTTGAGAAAACATTTACTTCTTGTGAGAATCTTGTAACTTGTAACAAGCAAATTATCCAAACATTTATTATGCCTACTGTTTCATCCACATGGTTTATTAGGTCTCGAACATAAAGATCATCCACATATGATGAAACACAAAGTTCTTGCTCCTCTGAATGTACTGAGAATACTGAAGTCAATTTTAAAGCAGAGGATATAGGCAGCATTTTTTTTTTTACATTCTTACAAAGCTCTAACATCCATTTCATCAACAGACAACTAGATCCCAACCTATCAGACTGGAGTAGAGCAGACAAATAAAGCTCATAGTCATTTAGTGAAGAATCTTGTTGTGCTCCTCTGACATCAGTCTGCATATCTATGCTTATAGCAGTAAACATTTACGCAATTTCTGTCTCTGGTCTTTGTTCTTCCGAAGGGAAAAGGGCAGATAAAATATTTCTAAGAACAATATACAAACGCCTATAGCACTATAAATACTACATATAATAAAATGGTAACCCAGAGCAAGTGTGATGATGTCACTATTTGGTTTCCTTGATTAATTGATTATGTTTTTCTGCTGTGATTCTGTAACAAAAAAGTTAAGAAAAACAGCATTACTGAACTGTGTTAAAGACAACAGATACATCTATAATACTTATTCAAACATTACAGTGAATGATACATTTTTATTAATATTTTTAACAACGTTTCACACACCGTTGATGATCAGCTGTACAGTCTGAAGTTCTGATGAGTGTGTGATGTAGCAGATGTATTTTCCTGCATCAGTGTGAGTGAGATCTGTGAGTTTGATGGAGAAGTTTCCTCTCTTATACTCCTGTGGGAATGTTTCAGCTCGGTTCTTGTACCGTGGGTCCTGTCCTTTTACTGACTCTTTACCCTCAATTATACTATACACAATTTTGTCATTATTGTGTCTCCAATGCACATTAATGTCTTGAAGTTTAAGATGATGTTCAGTGGAAGAACACGGCAGGAGAACAGAACCACCAATAACAGCCTCTACTGTTTCCTGCAGGAACACTGAAATCACAGAAACTGTAACTGTAAACACAATCTGACATTATACATGTAGCATGTGGCACCTTTTTCTTTTGTGCTCACCTTCACTTATCAGCACTGAAAATACACAGATGAAGAAGCAACTGCAAACAGAAATAGAAGAGCAGCTTTTAAACAATTGTACAAAACTTGCATACACAAACAATAATACAAAATCATTAAAAAAACCTCAATCATCAGCCAAAAATCTTATGAAGACCGCATAGCTCAAAATGTCATCTGTTTAGTGAGTTTACTTCTTGGCAGCAACAATGTGCTGACATTCTTGTATATACGTATATATTTTTTTTTTTGTTAGCAACACAAACGTTACTTATTAATCTAAACATTTGATTAGAACATCAATACTTATCAGGTTATCCATTTGAACAGTTTTGAGGTTAAATCATTATTTTTTTTGTTAGTGTGGTGGGACTTATTGTGGCTCTATAATTAAACTGATGTGTCGGGGTAGTGAGGGTCCAATCACGAACAGGAGGGGCAGTATAAAAAGGAAGTGTAGTCACCTCTTGCGTGTGATTGCCGTCTGGGTCGCGTCATTGCTCGGGGACCGCCCCTTCTGGTTTTCGTTGCTGTTTCCGCTTTGAGGTAGGTGCTATTTGGCTCGTTAGTGAACACAGATGCGGGATCGTGTATAAACGATTGTGTCATTCATAGCTTCAGGATAATTCGCGGCTGTTGGCGGCCCTGGCTCTCCCGTTACATGCCTCTCAATGTGAGAATTTTGCAGAAGGCATGCAAAATAGGGTGTTTAGAGTATTGGGCTGGATAAATGTATAGAAAGGATTTATGAGCAGAATAGAATATATTCATCACCCTAAAGGCAGATAAGGGTGAAGTCAAATGAATATACAGAGGGGGTAAACCTATGTGTAAAGTGATAAAGAAACAGGTTGCATCTCTAGGGAAGTTGTAAGGATCGGTTGTACCAATATGGGTCTCAGCAAAAGTGGGAGGAGGTGTAAAATGGTTGTCTGAACTATCATGACTTTCTGGTCTATACGTAAGTAGGACAATAAAAACTAACTGCAGTAACAAAAAACGAGACATGTTGGGAAGAAAAGAGAGAAAAAAAAAGAGAGAGCGCTGCGCGTGGAATTAGGCACGCACAGTCGCACACACAAATCGACAGTAAGTAAGCCAAATAATAATGTATTCTTACGATATTGATGATCGGGCTTCACAGGTTCGTTTCACAAATTAAAAGAAAATGTATATGATGTCAAAAAGTTCAACTACAACAAAATGCCACCAATGTGGCTCCATTAGTCCAAGCAGCCAGTCCCGTCAGCCGTCCAGAAGACCCGCATCAAGGGTAAACATCACACTGGAGGCACCGAGAACATCACCACGAAATCCCATCGACGGAACACCCACGACAAGTCCATGAAGCTCCGAGAAGACAACGGCGGGGAGCGAGGACGCCAACCAGCCGAAGTAGACCGATCTCCTTGCTATCCGCCACTACGAGGTGCCGCGATGTACACGGTTGCAGCTAGTCAGCTAAGCTAGGTAGCTGTTGGCTGTTACTGGTCAGATGGCTGGGCATCAACAGACGCACCGAAGCGTCGCCGCGAAGTCCTATCGACGGAATACCCACGCCGGGCTACAAAGTCCGGGATAACAGCGCCGGGAAGCAGGGACGCCAGCCAGATACCAGCCAAGGGTAGGCCAAAACTCCGTTGCTACCTGCCACTACGGGATACTGTAAGGTGCACGATTGCAGCTAGTCAGCTGAACTAGGTAGTTAGTGGCTGTTACTGGCCAGTTAGTGGACTGTAATAATCCAACAAATTAAGGAGATGCTTGTGCATGAGAATTGCTTTTGTAGAGAAAGTTGTGAAGTAACGTGCACCATTAAAAGCAATAAAAACACTCAATATACAGACACAGTACGAACATGTCTTGACCTCAAGACGCCATTTTGGATTGTAGGTTTGGATGTGAGTTGTTTCAGTTCAATTCAGTTGAACTTTTTTAATTCATCGGCACACATACACTCACACACTTACACACACTAATACTGACAAGATTCAAGTGGCTTTATTGGCCTGGTAAAAAGCTTTACATCGCCAAAGCATTGCTAACATGTAATTTAATGTTAGCAATGTTTTGGCGATGTAAAGCTTTTTGGTGAAGTCTGAGAAGGCATACATATTTACACACAATTTAAAAACAATAAAAACTTTGATAAAGTAATATTCCAATCAGGAGAAGGAAAAAGGGGGAAAAGTACACCATGATTTGTTTTATTTAAATGTGACTCAGTGTTGATGTGCCTGTCAATTGTGCAGTTTGTGGTCCTGTTGAACTGGTTAAACTCTTGTCATAACAGCACGCCACAAACCTGAATGCCAGGTTTGCATTTCTCTTCTTTTTGATATATTCTTTTGCATTATATTATAGAATTTGTTATTGTGTTTTTGTAGTATATGGGAAAAAAATGCTTTAGATGCCTATTGTCATCATACGGTTTCTGAAACACACAGGAGGAATTCAGTTTAATTTTAATCAGTAGTTTGCAGAGGTTTGACCTGATACCAGTATGAGGCGTTACATTGACTAGTAAGGACTGGTTGATGCGGAAACTCTGAGCACCATGTTTGTCATACACACAAGTAAGAAGAGCGTTTATGATATCCTGGTGTATCAACAGTCTGAATAGCAATGTGTTGTTACATTTAGAACATATAAATACTCATATTGGCTTTTTGCAGGAGACCCACTTAAAAAACTCAGATCAAGTCAGAATTCTTTCAAGTATTTCTTTCAAGAATTTTGAGCAAATCTATTTGTGTGGAAATTATAATCAACTGGTGCGTTCAGTTTTCTCCTTCACAAACCTCAGCTGACTCTGGCTGTTTTTTATGTTATTGTTTTTGGCCTGCAATGGGTTTTGGCCGGACACGTGAATGCAGTGAAGATGAACGAGTTACCTAGATTGTGTTTCCAATTTTCATACCCAAATCCTCTTTAAGACTCTAAATCAACACATTTCATCTTTTATTTGGAACAAATGGCCGATCCGAATTCACAGGGAAATCCTTCAGAAACCAAAGCTTTTGGGTGGGCTTGCCCTTCTTAATTTTTTTATTTTGCTACTGGGCAGCAAATATACAGAATACATTATACTGGTTTCAGAGTCATTATGGACTCTGCGTTTGGGTACCGGCTTGGGTTAGTATTGAAGAGGGTTCATGTTCCCCTGTCTGCAGTCTCACACTGTCCTTATGGTAATCTCATCGTCCGGCAATCATTACGAATATGGTCCCAATTTCAAACCCATTTCGGCCTTCAGCATTTGCCAGTGGTTTCACCAATGAATTGTAACCCTTTATTTCCCCCTTCACTTAATGACACAGCATTTAATACATGGCAGAGAGCAGGGATTTTGGTTGTCAATGGCATATTGATCATATTTTTCCCAGTTTCACACAGCTGATGCAAAAATTATCCCTTTCTAATGTACTTTTTTATATAGATATTTGCAACTCCAAAACTTTGTTGAAAATTCATTCCCTGACTTTCCGAATCATATTCTTGAAGTAGCCCTAGACAAAAGGGGTGCATTGTCCGGACTGATCTCTTCCATCTCTCCCTCCTCTCTCTCCTTTATTAAACAGCATTGGGAATCAGATCTTTGCCTTACATTTGAAGACAAGACTTGAAACCAGATCCTGTCCCGTGTCCCTACATCCTCTATCTGTACACGACACAGCCTCATTCAATTAAAATGTATTCACCGTGTCTATTGGACAAAAGTGAGGGGGGCAAAAATTAAACACGGTATTGATCCCCTTTGTGATCGTTGCCGATCGTTGCCGCTGATTTAATACACGTTTTGGTTATGCCCATCTATAACGTCTTTCTGGCTATAGATTTTTTATTGCTTCTCCTCAGTGTCAAGGAAACAGATTGTGCCTTGTCTTCTGATTGCACTTTTTGGACTCTGGCCCACACAGATATACTGCAAACGCTTTCGCTTTTTTTAATTTTACTGACAAACTTTTGCATTCTCTGGTTATGGAAACAAAATTTTCCTCCATCTTTTGATGACTGGCTCCGAGATGCAATGAACTTCATTCATTTTATGAAGCTGTAATATTAAAGGTAACACTGGTATAATTTCAGAGACCCATTCATTATCTTTTTTTCTGGATGTGCTAGTACTACCTCTACATCCTGTCAATCTAAACATTAAGATACCATGATCGTGGCTCGAATCTGCTGGGACGTTTGATTTTGTGTGCATGTGTCTGAACACCTGTATATACTTAATATTTGTAAATGCTTAACATGCACTCTATAATTAGGTTTTTTTTCCCCTTTCTTTCTTTGTGTTTGGGGTTATGGGACGGGATGGGAATAATATATTTCACTGTTTTCTTGTACATGTCTCATGTTATTGTAAAAGTTTTATAAACAGATTAAGCAAAAAAAAAAAAAAAAAAAAAATAGCCACATCAACTGAAAGAGCTTGATTATAATAGTGTCCACACATTTCAGGGTGATCACATCCTTATCAAAGCAGACGTGGGACACTGAGAACATCTCAGATAATGGGTTGAAACTGTTTTATAAACTACACAAAATGTTTGAGTCAAGAATGGTTTTGTTTCAGTTCAACATTGACCCCAATGTGCTTTATATGTACTGTATGTCACAACAACCCTGCAAACTTCTCACTTAATATCCCATCCTTTTTCTTACATTGACATACCACTTGGCTAGGAAAAGCTTGGAAGGTTAAGAAACATAGTGGAAATAAAGTGTAAGCCTAATTCATTATAATTCTGTGAGGATTCTAAAGGAACTGAATCAGCCAGATTATGTTGTGGCAAATGTGTTGTTTCTGTCACTGAAACAAAGTGCTTAATGGAGCTGTATGTAAGAAATTTATTTAAATTAATCATAAAATGGCCCTGATATGTCACTAGACATTAAGAAATCATGTTCATTTCAAATACTTATATCACTGACAACAGTAGTCCGGCCAGGATATTGTCATTTAAAAAGTGAAGTTGCAGCCCTCAACTGATGTTGATGTTGTCATTTTGTGTTTTGGTCTGATGCGTCACCCTCCACCTATCTACCAATCACGAAGTCAGTAGTGTTGCGGCATCTGGGTTGCCAGCTCTGCTAATTACCACAGCTGCAGCTACAAACGTGTCGGAATCGGATAAAAAAAAGAGTCTAACGTTGCGAATCAGATAAACTGATAAACTCATAAACTCGTTATGAATCAGAAATACTTCGTGACAAAGTCCGAAATAAAACAAGGATCTGTATAGGAGATGCCTTTGAAAGATGGAGACGGCTGAAAACGGAGAACAATTTGAAGACAGACGCCAACGTTGCTAATTTTCTCCTGGACAGGTAAGATTCATTTATGTTTGGCTAACTTGTACTTGATGTAAATGGACATTTCAAATATTCATGACAGTCGAACAAAGTTATGCATGTTCGTGCAAAGTAACGTTACGTTAGCTCATATGGAGGAGGTGGGTCATCAAATTGGAAGCACTATAGGTGCAATTCCACGGTAAAATAACTTTTTCTAACGTCCATAACACCAATGAAAAGCACATTGTAGCCTATGATGTGAATAATGTGTCCCACTTGGAACGTTTTGTAGCCTACTTGTTTATCATGCAAGTTCTACAGCCAAAAATAATAGAATGACATGTAATCTTTCACATCACATATTTTAGCGTTATGGACGTGTACTGCAGAGTAAGTTAAAAAATACAGCTGGTCGCTTTTACTTATAGTGTCAGCTAAATGAATAGCTGTATCTTTGATATCGATTACACACAGTGACCGAGGCTTGTGCTTGTACTTACGTTAATGACAGATACCTACTGTTACAAGTTAGACTAACATCTACTGTTCTAACAATGTACTGTCACATACGAGCGTACATCTTTACTATTATATTTGGCTAATCGCCATTAGTAAATTTTTGCAATATATAATTACTTTGAAAAAACATCTCTCATTTGAAGCATAAACATAATTAACAGAAAAAAAAACTTAGCCTACTGTGTAGGACTCGTCACTTGCCATTGGAAGCTTCTGTAGCAGCCTACGTTCCTGCTGGATCCTGCAGCCTATCTGGCAACCTCGAGTCAGGGAGGCGGGGAAGGGGATACACCACTCTACAGTAATTTGAAGGTGATTGTAGTACCAGTTTTGGCCACAATCCTACATACTGCTCCTTTAAGTTGTAAGTTTTTAATGTAACTGAAACTGGCTGTGGAGTTGTACAGATTCTGCTAAGATTCTCAAGTAACCAAATGAACTTAAAGCAGTTTGGTGCGAGAATGAATTTACTCCACCATGGTCAGCCGTCATGCCTGCGCCACGAACTTACGAGCCATCCACTGCTCTCAGTCTCTCCACCCCTTCCCTCTGGCTCGGTCTGTACATGTTCAGTCCGATGGGCACTGCGAACATCATAGGAAATAAGGAAGCATCGATACATCACTTTACAGGAAGTGGAGAGGGAAATTGACCCAGCTGTCAGTGAGCATAGCCCTACTGCACAGAACTGCAAGAGGACTGACTCAATTAAATACTGTAAAAAGGAGTTGAGGCCCCAGCATTATTATTGAGTTTAATTTTTTATTATGTGGTTTATGTGCGGAAGACGCAGAAGTTACACTTCACATGATCATGATTATGGTTAAATAAACATATAATATAACTAAATTACATTTATTTTCATATTAAACATTTAATGTTTGAAACATTTAATGCTCTGTTCAGCACTTTCAAATATGACCAGTTATATTCATTAAATTAATAATACATTTATATATAAATACACATGGATGTATACACATGTATATTAAATGCAAGTATGATAATTTAAATTGTATTTATTTACAGAAGCCCTTATTATGTCATCATATCTACTATATGTATATCTGTATATATGTCTATTCTAAATTTTAACAGGCTGAAATTTGACAAGGTGCAAAATGTCAAAAAATAAAACACATGGATGAAAGAATCGTTCATAATAAGATCAATAAGATACATTTTTAAAAAGTTGAATTTCTAATTAATGCCGACTGTAAAGTAGACATTTCAGTTCTCTACTGCCTTCTAGAGGCTGAAAACTGTATATCTTTACCTGATCCACACTGAAGATTTGTGGTATCACCACTGGATGGCAGCTGTTACTAACTGACTCTCTCTTGGTTTCATGTGTTTGGTTGTTTTTATTGGTTGAGTTCATTACTCAAAACAAACCAGAGTTGACAGAGAACATTCATAGTTAGTAAGCATTATGAGACTGAAACTGCTGTAACAGTGAGTTTGTTCAACAGACTTTATGAGACCGGCCTCCTGAGTCACTCCACAGAATCCACCTTGAAGATGTTTGTTTGCTGATCTAGAATCAGTATTTTAGTGAATGTTTCTCTGCAGCCGGCCTGTTTCACTGACTCGATCGTGTACATTAGTTACTGATACGATGGTGTTGAACACTGCACTGGATCAGCATGCTCGTCTCTGAGTTTTATCTAAACTACACTGATACTAGTAAGTTTTAAAGAACAGTCTAGACAATAATTCATCCCCTTATCTGTAAGAAGTAATTTGGGCTTCACATCACCAAACAACAATACTCTACTAATGTATATCTACAGTAAAGTGTTGCAGAGATGACGTATTTTTATAGGAATCCTGATGTTGGTGATGTTGAAGTAGCCTATTTCATTTACAGCCTAACTTTATATTTAGTATTTACTTCTGGTGATTTTATTTAGGTTTCAAAATTCATAAAAGTTGTGTTCATTTGTGAAGTTTATCATGATAATCATAAACTTTTATTGGTTGTAGAGTTTTTTTTCTGCAATAAGACAATGGGAAAATCTTATTGGCTTTTTGTCGAGGGAACCAGCGTGATGCGAACCTCTGAGTTGAACTTCACAAATATGTCATCAATTCACTGCAGAACTTTATGAGCGTGAGGATCTCTCCGATGAATAGTAAAACACAGCGGTTCACATCATTTCAACACACTTTTTATAGAAAACAACGTTTACAGTCTTCATCTTATGTCAGATGACTCTTCGCTATTTATTTTGATTTAAATTAGAACCAAACTACTGAATACACCTTTAATGAAACACGTAAGTTAATGTGTTCAAGATCAAACAAGCTCAAATACCTAATGAAAACACTGGTTATAAAAGCACAAAATGTTTTTTGATTAATAAAGTGGTGATGGTAATAAGGGCATTAGATGTTGTGGTCAGAGTTTTTAACTTCCTCTTCTTGATGTGGAAGGTTTTTGTCTTCCTGTCTTTTCTTCAGAGCTGCAGTAGATTCATCTTAATGTTGTGTAGAGGGAAACACAATCATTCTGAAGTGTTTTAATCTCGACAACATGAAGATCATTCAGCTTCAGCTCTGTGAGTTTATATATCAATATATTTACATGCACTTTACAAACTTAAACTAAATTGTTTTATCATAAGTCATATACCATTTTATATATTTTACAGTACAATATTGAATATGATGCATGTTTATTTATTTATTTTTATCTTATAGACATATTAATCTGTTGTCGAGTTGCAGTATCAGATCAACTCACTGATTTGGGATCAAATGTGACCATAAACTGTGATCTTGATGAAAATGAGGTTTATTGGATTTTACTGAAAACACCAGATCCTCCAACAGTGATTCTACGATCATTCCCAACACCACAATCACCTTTTTACACAAATAAAACATTCAGAAAGAAATATTCACTGCAATTTAATCATAATCTAGTTATAAATAATGTGACCGCTGATGAATTAGGAGTTTATTACTGTATGAACACAGATGAACCTCTAAAAATCAGCAACAGCACCAGACTGCACTTCACCGGTGAGTTAATTTACTCCTCTATTGATCAGAACATATTGATGATTAGTGTGAATAATTACATTTGCACACACCGATATGAAAATTATATAAATATTAAAGTCAGTCAGTTAGTTATTATTGTAACTCTGAACACTTTCTTTACAGAATCAACTCAACTAACTGAGTGTCACAATCATACAGCGGTGGAGTTTATTGATCAGAATCAGAAACAATGTCAGATTATTATCATCATATCTGGACTGATGATCGGGCTTCTGCTCATTGTGCTGATCGGTGAGATATTCTTTAATTAAAAACTTAATTAGCAAATGAAATATACTGTAGTCTTAAAATATCAATATGACGCTCTTCTCAGGCATGTGAAGTTTTTCATTACTTTTTTTTAATTGTTTTACTATTTTGGTATTTGGCTATTTTCAGTAGCCTATATCTTGACCATTTAAGACAGAATAATCTACCCCTGAGTAAATATTAAATCTGAATTCTTTGTATCATTTTTAGTTTTTGCTGTTGGAAAAACAGAACGGTTGGAAAAATATGATCCTGATCTACTTCAGACACGAGTTATATATCAGCCTCATGACCCAAACCAACTAACATCACAAGGTAAAATATGTGAAACCATCATTAATAGTTTTAGTAAAATTCATTACTGTAAGTTTCGATAATTGTTAAGAATTCTTGCTGAGCTGTTATTCGAAGATATCATAGAGCCTTTTGTTTGGATTATTGTTAATATTAATAAAAAGCTTAATATTAATATTGTTTTCTTTGTTGCTCTTTCAGTTCACTGACATTGATGATATTCAGCAAGCAACAGCATCTGTGTTTGATTATATAACATGTTCTTAAAATATCATGTGCCTAATATACTTAATGTAGAATAAATGTTTTGGCTCCAAAAAAGTTTTTGAACATTTCTAACATTATTGGTGTGGAAAAAGACTAATTAAACATGGTCCTTTAGTTATCAATACATATTAAAGTGTAGTTCTTTCACTGGTTCAGATAGCATTTGCATTTAGCCTGTAAAAAGTGTTTTATTTAAAAATAATTTCATGCATTTCCACTTGAGCTCGACAAAGTAAAATTACAAACCTTTTTCTGTCCTGGGTTTCTCGGCATGGTTAACTTGTAGTAGAGTAGACTAGAAGCCTTTGACTACTAAGGCTAATGTCCAATTATTATTATTATTATTATTATTATTATTATTATTATTATTATTAGTAGTAGTAGTAGTAGTAGTAGTAATAGTATTCATGCTTCTTGTCAAAAGTGTCATATTTTCTTACTTAGAGGAATTCATTTTTGTATTCTAAAAATATTCTAATGAATAAAGAAATATAAAAAATGAAGAATCTGATATATTGTATATACATTTTATTTTACATTTATATGTTATATAGAAATATATTTGATATATTTGTTAAATATATATCATTGTATTAAGCGAAAAAAAAAGAAGGTCCACCGGCTGCAGAGTGGAAAAACTCTGAGGTTCGAAACCAAAACCAGAAATATGTTCCACTGGTTGTTTCTCTCACCTTTGTCTAGAGTGGATGTTTAACTGAACCAAGTGTCAATACCTTTATATGTTTATGTATCTCAATTCTCACAGTGTTCTTAACCTCAAATAGAGACAGCAGCATTGCCGTACCCGTACATTGTAACACTTCTTCATACTATCTAGATCTACACATTTCATATCAGAGCATTAGACATCATGTAAAGCACCTTCACACTTGATAAGCTTATATTGCTGTGACTGTTCAACAGTTTAAGCAGCTTCACATGAATCTAGGGTCATTCTCAGAGGCTTTAGTTCATACAGAGGAAGACTAAATGTGTTTGCATTAGGGTTATCGTAGTTAAATGTACACTATGTAACTTTTTATGTTTGGAATTAAAGGCACACTATGCAGGAATTCTGTTTTTGTCAAACAGCGACCCCTAGAGTCGCTGTGGAGTACTTGTATTTAACGTTACTGTCGTAAATACCACTCACGCATAGCGTCTCTGCACTCACGACCGGGTATCAGGTAGACGTAGCGTGTGACGGCATAAGCGGATGTATACAAAAGCACGCCGGCACACAGAAATGTCAGCTTTTTGCTATTCAGCAAGCGCTCTGTGTTGTTTGAATCAGTTCGTCTTATTTGGTGTTGTTTGTCTCTACTGTTGCCTTGTTATCATGGAAAGTGAGCAATTTAAAAAGTGTGTGTTCCCATGCCCTCGTTTTATCACGGCGGGGGACACACACGAGATGTGTGTGTCATGTCTGGGAATGCAGCACGCTCAAGCAGCCCTCGAGGGGGCTGCTTGCGGCCACTGTGAATCTCTTTCTATAAGAGTGCTGCGTTCCCGCCTGGCCTTATTTAATAAAGATGGTCAGATGCGCGCTCCCCGCGGATCAGGTCCCGCATCTGCCGAGGCAATGCGGCGGCTTAGATCGTGGGGCTCGCAGAGAGAGCTTTCAGAGGAGATCGGGACTGCCGAGGCACTTTCCCGATCTTCATCTGAAAGCTCAGATTCCCCTATCCCCCGTTCGGGAGCCCGCCCCGCGGCTTCTCCCGTTCGGGATGTAGACCCGGTGTTGCAGCTGTCTGATTCCGAGGATTTAGACGTGCTCAGCATCGCGGAGGAGAATCTGCACGAAGCACACACACACACACACACTCAATCTGCACCCAGCTATGAGGAGCTGTTAGATGTGGTGACGCGGGCTGTGGAGAAATTAAATATTAATTGGCCAGAGGAGAGGCAGGAAGCGCGGGCTAAAAGTAAGCTCGATGAGCGCTTCCTGCAGCACCGCGCACAGATTCCACGCCGGTCTCTACCGTTTTTCCCGGATTTACATGAAGAATTATGTAAATCCTGGAACAGGCCATTTTCAGCGCGCCTTTCTAACCCCCCTATATTGAATTATAGCAACATTATGGGGGGTGGAGAGAACGGTTATGGGATGATGCCTCGGGTTGAGGGGGCTTTAGCCAGTTACCTCTCACCCGATCTTGCATCATCTCTTAAAGCACCGAGCCATGTCTCCAAGCCATGTCGCACTACATCTGCTTTGGTGGGCAGAGCTTATATGGCGGCAGGTCGGGCTGGTGCGAGCCTGCACACGATGGCCATTCTGCAGGCGTACCAGGCCAACCTCCTCAGGGACATAGACCAGGGACACCGCCGTCTCTGACGCTTCGGGTCACGCCAGCTTCCAGCGAGCACACGCTGCTTTTTCTGCCCGAAGGCCTGCAGTCAAACAGCGTTTGGGTTCGCACACGGTGGGTCGTTGTCGGTTTTCCCCTGCCGGTCATCCGCTTCAGGGTGCCGTCAAGGACTCGCACAAAACACTGGACACCAGCCCCGAGGGGCTGGTTCCTTTGGTGAATTTCGTAGAGGCATGGCAAAACCTCACGAATATTTCTCCATGGGTCCCGCGCACTGTAGAAATTGGGTACAGACTGCAGTTCCGGGTCCGCCCACCAAAATTCAACGGGGTGGTTCGGACAGCAGTGCACCCAGAGCAGGGTCTGGTGTTGGAACAGAAGTCAACTCGCTGCTGGAAAAAGGGGCCATAGAGCATGTTCCCCCACCAGTCAGGGAGTCTGGGTTCTACAGCCGGTACTTCATAGTTCCAAAAAAGGATGGAGGGTTGCGTCCAATTTTAGATCTGAGGCATCTGAATCAGTCTCTGAGGAGGTTCAGGTTCAAGATGCTCACTATTCCCACCATCGTGAGTCAAATCCAATCCGAGGATTGGTTTGTCACGATAGATCTAAAAGACGCCTATTTTCACATCTCCATCCTTCCATCGCACAGGAAGTTCCTGAGGTTTGCTTTCGGGTGCGAAGCTTACCAATATCGGGTTCTTCCATTCGGCCTAGCACTCTCCCCTCGCACTTTCACCAAGTGTATGGATGCAGCTCTAGCATCCCTGAGGCTCGAGGGCATCAGGGTGCTCAATTATATCGACGACTGGCTTATATTGGCCCAGTCGAGAGAGCTGGCGATTCGGCATCGAGATGTCGTCCTCGCCCACATCCAGAGCCTGGGGTTGAGACTCAACACAAAGAAGAGCGTGTTGACACCAGCCCAGAGAACCACGTTCCTGGGAGTGGTGTGGGACTCGGTCACGATGCGGGCACAATTGTCTCCTGCTCGGATCGAGTCTATCCTGACCTCAGTGTCCAGGATAAAGCTAGGCCAGGCTGTCACTGTCAAACACTTCCAAAGAGTGTTGGGTCTCATGGCAGCAGCGTCCAGCGTGATACCTTCTGGCCTGCTACATATGAGAGCCCTGCAGTGGTGGCTGAAAGCCAAGGGGTTTTCCCCGAGGGGAAATCCGTTCCGCTTGATAAGGGTTATGCGCAGGTGCCTTCGTTCCCTTTCAATGTGGAAGAAACCTTGGTTCCTGTCCCAGGGTCCCAAGTTGGGAGCATTATGTCGCCGAGTATCCGTTTCGACAGATGCCTCCCTCACGGGCTGGGGCGCGGTCATGGAAGGCCGTTTTTCGAGAGGTCACTGGCAGGACCATCATTTCTCTTGGCACATAAATTGCCTAGAAATGTTGGCGGTGTTCCGAGATCTGAGGAGTTTTCTGCCAGACCTCCAGGGTCGCCACGTTCTCGTGAGAACAGACAATACGTCAGTGGTGTCCTATTTAAACCGCCAGGGGGGTCTGAGGTTGCGCCCTCTCTGCAGACTGGCGCATCAGATCCTCCTGTGGTCCCAGCGGAGACTGTCGTCTCTCAGGGCGATGTATGTCCCGGGGGACCAGAACCAGGGAGCAGACATGCTGTCGAGGCAGGGGCTGAGGCCCGGGGAATGGAGACTCCACCCCGAGGTGGTGGAGTTAATATGCGAGAGGTTTGGCCCAGTGGAAGTGGACCTATTTGCGTCTCGAGAGACGACAAACTGTCCACTGTGGTTCTCCCTTTCTCATCCAGCCCCACTGGTGTTGGATGCCATCGTGCAGACGTGGCCAAGGCTGCGTCTGTACGCCTTTCCCCCAATCGCTCTGCTCCCAGCAGTTCTGGAAAGGGTCCGTCAGGACGGGGTCAGCCTACTATTAGTAGCCCCGTTTTGGCCGGCCCGAGTATGGTTTTCGGACATCATCCTGCTTCTGGCAGGCCCGCCATGGCAGATCCCTCTGAGGAGGGACCTGTTGTCTCAGGTGGGGGGCTCAGTTCTCCACCCTCGGCCCGACCTGTGGAAACTGTGGGTCTGGCCCCTGAGGGGGCACAGTACCTAGAAGCCGGCCTGTCAGCAGAAGTGGTTGAAACTATACTCACTTCCAGAGCTCCCTCCACGAGGAAGTTATACGGCCTTAAGTGGAATGTTTTTTCCATTTGGTGCAGAGAGCGTGATCTGGACCCAGTTCACTGCCCAGTGGCTTCAGTGCTGGAGTTTCTCCAAGACCGCTTTTCTGCCGGGCTTACCCCGTCCACACTCAAGGTTTATGTGGCTGCCATTGCGGCTTTCCACGCTCCTCTGAGTGATGGTCCTCTGGGGAGGCATCACCTGGTCGTACGTTTCCTCCGTGGAGCCTGGAGGATGAGACCTGCGACTTGCACCAGGGTTCCCTCTTGGGACCTGGCGGTGGTTCTTGAAGGGCCGGCCGAGGCCCCCTTCGAACCATTGGAGTCGGCTGAGGCCAAGAACCTTTCGTTTAAGGTGGTCTTTTTGTTGGCCATTACTTCTCTGAGGAGGGTAGGAGATCTTCAGGCGCTCTCTATTTCCAATGGGTGCTTGGAGTTTGCTCCAGGCAA
This sequence comes from Gila robusta, assembly GCA_030770095.1. Taxonomy (NCBI): domain Eukaryota; kingdom Metazoa; phylum Chordata; class Actinopteri; order Cypriniformes; family Leuciscidae; genus Gila; species Gila robusta. Next base: position 57,968 of record JAVALU010000116.1, on the reverse strand, counting down.
CATTAAGGCCATCTTACACCCCAGGCCCGGCTATTTGCCCAAGGTGCCATCTAATGTGGCACGGCCTATGGTTCTGCAGGCATTTCATCCTCCACCTCATGTGACGGCGGATGAGGAGAGACTTCACCTGCTCTGCCCTGTCAGAGCGCTGCGATGTTATATCCTGAGGTCCTCCTCATGGCGGAAGTCGGATCAGTTGCTGGTGTGTTTCGGGTCGCCCAAGAAGGGGCTTCCTGCCTCTAAGCAGACCATCAGCAACTGGATAGTTCAGACTATTTCCCTGGCCTATCAGGTGCGCAACTTGCCTTCACCTATGGCCGTGAGGGCTCACTCTACCAGAGGCATAGTGTCCTCTAGAGCCCTCCTTTCAGGGGTTTCTATCCATGACATATGTGAGGCGGCTGGCTGGGCCACTCCGCACACATTCATGAGGTTTTACAGTCTGGACCTTCCCTCTACACCCGGTGCACGAGTGCTTTCGTCCTAAGTTGTGCCTGAAGACAGCTTCACACTAGGATGAGCGGGGTTCGGTGTGGTATAGTGGGTATCTCGTTCCCCTAGTGTCGTCACCGACGCAGTTCGAGTTCCCTCGAAAGGGAACATCTCGGGTTACGTATGTAACCCTTGTTCCCTGAGAAAGGGAACGAGACACTGCGTCGGTTCGCCACACCTCACCCCGCCTGGAGCACTTGCTTCATAGCAAAAGCTGACATTTCTGTGTGCCGGCGTGCTTTTGTATACATCCGCTTATGCCGTCACACGCTACGTCATCACGCAACGCCAATAGGATTGGATTCGGTTTCATTCATAAATTCAGACGCGCTACGCTGAAGGGCGTTCCCCTAGTGTCGTCACCGACGCAGTGTCTCGTTCCCTTTCTCAGGCAACAAGGGTTACATACGTAACCCGAGACGTTTTCTTTGCTTTTTCCATCGTCGAGTATCACGTCTGAAATGCGCGCAAGTGTCTTCGTGCTTGGTCCGTGTACTTGTCGGCCAACGGATTTTCATTTTGAAAGGAAAAAAACAAAAACGAAAAACGGCCAGTTTCCAAATTACCATTAGTAAATAGGAAAACAAAAAACGGAAAACAACCCATTATTCGTTTTTTGTTTTGATATTAAAAAACAGAAAACGAAAAACAATCTCGCTATCCGATTGTCCTTCATGTGTTTATAGATGGAAATCGGAAATCAAAATACGTATGTATAAATCGTAATCCTTAATTCCATAGATATAAACACTAATTCTGCACTGGTATCTTTTCGTGACCCGGAAGTTAATCCCGCCACGCCAAGACCCGCCCTATATGAAAAATGTATCTGATGTTTTCGGAGTTGTGAGATCCAGGCGATCACCGGGCGTTCAGCGCTCATTAACCCCGACTGGAACAGCTTTTCCTCGGCTAGTCCTTCTGATGTTTGCCGCTGACTCTGATGTCTTTAGTCTAGTGGTTAAACATGAGATATAATTTGTAAAAGTCGATCTTTGGTCTCATTAATCTATATTTGTTCCATAGCAAATCGTTTTGGCTGAGGGCAAAGTGAAGTTTCATAACTTTACATATTTAGGCTATTTAACTTTAACTTTGTAGCCTATTAGAGAGCTGACTTATGTTTGACTTGATTGTTTGCTTTATTGTTATGCATTGTATAGCTTCTTATACCTTGGCTACTTATACTTTTATACTGGATATTACCCAGATAACAAAAATCATGCGGCCCAGATCTGGCCCAGATCCTTCATAAGTTCTGGGCCAGATCTGTAAAATGGACCAGGGGCCGGTTGCACCAGCTGTGCATAAGTTACAACTTAGCCTAGTTTTGACGTAAATGGGAACTAAGTTACAACTTACGAACTACTAAATATTTTTACGTTGCACCATTAAACTTAGTTTAAACGTAACTCTACGTTCCAACTAAATATTTACGGCAGCCTCCGATCAGAAGTAATGGTTGGAATAAAATATCAGACAGACTAAACTGCATTAATAAGCTCTTCTTTTACCTGACAGACTTCAATTCTTTAGACATATGTGATAATGCTGACATTTACACTCGCTTACATTTTAAGAGAGAGAACATTATGTGAAAAGATAACTTTGTTAGCGGCTCTTTAACACCAACCCGTCCTAAACAACGCCGCTGTGTGCATCGGTCCATGTTGTGCATGTCAAATATCAGTCATAATCCATAAACGTACTAATATCTTATGTTTTTTGTATCAATATTTATTTATTGATGCTTATTTCATTTTAAATACAGTTTCTGAATGTCATTTACATATAAAAACACTTATGTTATGATCAAGTATCGTATTTAATGGAAACAAATTTTTACCGTTAGTAACGTGAGGTAAAAGTTGTTAGAATGAAGGATAAACCGAAATTCACGGCAATTCAACACAACTTCTGCTCACGTATTTGAAGGCTGCTATTGGTTTATTGAGGCTAAACGTTATAATATGCGACTACGCATTACTTTACGGAGAGTTTACGACCTATTAGCTACATTCTGCCTTACGAACAAATGGTGCAACGGAATATAGTACAGAGTTAGTTACAAACTAGCTAGTAGTTACTAAGCCTCTAGTGTGGACTTTACGTTCCAATTTAAGAAAGAACTTACGAACGGCTGGTGCAACCCTACCCTGGGCCGGTGTCCTTTAGCACAATGGGCCAATGCCGGTGCGGATCCGGTTTTCACATCTGGGCCGGCACTGGCCCAGCTCCAGAACGGATGAGAATTATTTTATAGTCATTTGGCCCAAAGGTGGGCCAGATCTGGACCAGTTCCATACTGGATCCGGCCCAGAGTCTCCAAGATACTCTGGGCCACTTCTGGACTGGCACTGGGCCAGCTCCATTTATTAGTTCTGGCCCGGATTCACACCACCTCTGGCCTCTGTCATAACCTTGATCTATTGATCATTAAAACTGACATTTAACAAAAAAGACAGGGTTGTGTAATTTTATATTCTAAAATATATAGAATATTTTATATATATATTTTACTATACATTCTCTTCACTGTATGTACATGTATAATAAAATAAAATGACACAACCCTGTCTCTGTTTGTTAAATGTCAGTTTTAATGATCAATAATGTTTCATATTTTTAAAATGAAAACAAAAAGAACCAGGGTTGTGTTTTATATTTCGTGTTTGTATAAATGTATGCAGTGAAGATAATCAATGTGCATTGCCTGAAACACATTTGTGTGGCCATTAATATGTTGAAGATTTTTTTAAATGAAAAGAGGCAGAGTGGTGTTTTATTATATATTTCGTTTTATTGTTGATGAAAAGAGGCAGAGTTGTATTTTATACCATATTCCGTTTTATTGTTGCCTAAAATATACATAAAGAGATAACTGGAGTAGCCAGAGCGTGCTGAGTGACGCGATCAAGAACGCCGCTGTTCCATTTGCAGAATAACCGGACATGCGTCCTCTCCTCCTCAGGAGTTCGTTCTCCTGAGTCGAACTTGGCAAGTCCGAAGTTTGCGTATACTTGGTACGGCCTATATCTATGACAACCGCTTACTACTTACGAACGCTTCCGGGTCACGAAAAATACCAATGCAGAATTAAGGATTACGACTTATACATACGTATTTTGATTTCCGATTTCCATCTATAAACACATGAAGGACAATCGGATAACGAGATAGTTTTTCGTTTTCCGTTTTTTAATATCAAAACAAAAAACGAATAATGGGTTGTTTTCCATTTTTTGTTTTCCTATTTACTAATGGTAATTGGGAAACTGGCCGTTTTTCTTTTTTGTTTTTTTCCTTTCAAAACGAAAATCCGCTGGCCGACAAGTACACGGACCGTGCTTCATATGCTGTTGTTGATGTGTTTGACGCCGTTGCCGTAAAGCATTTCGTGATTCTCGCGAGATTTGTCGGGGGCGCTCCTTTCAAACTTGCATTGCTGGTTTTTCCAGCGGCGTCCCCCCCAAGCTTTACTACCAGGATGATTCGCCCTACTATGAGTTTGTTTACCACCGAAATGACTTTGAAGCTGTAATATTAAGGTACAATTCTTGCATAGTGTGCCTTTAACTAAATGTAAAAAATTTGTCAATGCATCATCAATCCTTGTTCCAAAACGTTTTTTTGTTTTACCCCGATTCACTATGTATTATAAGTTTTTCGATTTTAGTGTTGGACCTGCTGCAATGTTTTTTTGTGGGAAATTGCGTACATTCGCCTGTGTGTGTCTCGTCTCGTGCTATCCTAGAAAAGATGCTCTGGCTACTGTTGTGTGTTTGGTGGGAGGGGGATATTTTTAATTGTAGTTTTTTTTTTTTTACATTTTTCAAAATATATAATATCACCTGATATGTCCATTAAATTAAACGAGGGGCTGAAATGGGTGTGACCTTTTGTTTTGGGGTGGATCAAGTCCTTTCATGAACCAAAGCCACATGGTACACAGTGCCACCGATTGGTAAGATAAATATAACTTTTTAACATGTTTAAGTTTAAATAACTTTATATTACAAAATATATGCATGTGCATCAGTATGTAAAGAGGTATGTTTGTGTGTGTTTCTGTTGCTTTCTGTGTCTCCCTTCATTGTTTTCAGGTGGTGATTGTTCATTTGCTGCGTGTTGTCATTGTGGGCACGTGTCATCAGCTGTTCCACCAATCCACTGCTGTGATGCTGGGTTCAAAAAAGCCCATTCATGAGAAGGAAGGCAGATCTCCGCCAGATCTTTTAACTTGTGCTCACAGAGACGCTTTGTAGAACGTATCACTGTTTATGAATGTCTGCGAGATGATGTTTAGATCAAGTGACTTGAGTAACACTCTCCTGAGTTTCTTATGGATTAAATTGCTAATGCATTGACATGCCTAGTGATGGCAAAATGAGGCTTCCTGAACCACTGAGACCTCGCAGCCCATTGCTTCACCCAAAGGTTCATTACTCGAAGCTTCATTCAGCATTGCTCACTGGTGACACCTAGCTACTGTGCAAAGAAGTAGCAGACAAATTAATTAATTCTGGACCAATGACCTGAGCAGACTTATGATGTCCATATAAAGCCACTACCCACCCCGTTCTGTTTCATTTATTTATTTATTTTCTTCTCACTGTTAATGTCTGAAACCTTTCATTTGCAATAATAAAAAAGACCTGAGCAGACATTAAATGTCTTAAATTACATAAAAATTATCAGACATTAAATGGACAAATATTGTCCATTGCCTGGGTATAAAATAAAATATGTAGCCTATCTTTCTCTGTCTGAATTTACTTGTGCAGAGACAACTGTCACACACACAGTTAATTAATTATTCATAAATTGTTTGGATAGTGAACAACAAAAGTGACACTGTGTTGCGTGCAGTGCTTATGGTGGAGGGAGTGTAATAAAGTAAACTGCAACAGAATAGTCTGGGGTGGAAAAAGTTAAGAATTGTTTCTGGGGTGTTTTGTGCAGTGAACTGTTACTAGTTTTAGTGCAGTGTTGTGCTTATGGGACTGGGGATATAGAGGAGCAAACTGCAACACTGCAGATTGGGGTGGGTGAAGGAAGGATTACAATAGATTTTTATTGAGAAACAGAATTTTTTTAAGTGTGTTGGGGTTTAGACGATTCCTCTTCTTGGACAAAACCTCTCCAGCCTTGGAAAATATCCTTTCACAAGGAACAGAGGATGCAGAGGAACATAAAAATGCCAGTGCCAGTTCGTCCCCTTGGAATTATAAGGTTCTATCTGACATTTTTGTCAAAATTGAGTTATTCACATATTCTTATTCTGTGACCACTTCTTTACATTATGTGATGTTGTTTTTTAAGTTGTGTACATTTTGGAACTTTTTATTTAGAAAATAAAAATGTTATTTCTACACAGTCAAATGGAATGCAAAAACTTTAAAGCTCAATATCTCAAAACTGCTCAGAACGCAGATAGAACCTTATAATTCCAAGGGGACGAGTTGGTATAAATGAGGATACTGATGTTTCTTTTGAGCCCAGACAGGGGAGGATCTCCTCTTTCTAGCGGCTCCATTACCAGGAAAAAGGAAGAGTCGCAAAAAGCAAACAAATCCAAAAGGGCGATCTAAAACAAAAAGCAGTCCAGATCCAAAAATCCAAATAATCTTATCTCATTAATATAACAAGACTATAATATAGCTACTATTATTAATAATAATAATATACGTATTCTAACCTGATATAATGTAATAATATACAGCCCTAACACATATATGACTCAATAACGACAATAACAATGAGAGTTCTTTGACTCTCTGACACTACTACAACTGCTTCTACTACTCCTAACAACACCCACAAGGTGGTACGAGTTTCAAATCCCCTTTATCCGTAGCGACACTCAGACCGAACCGATGACGTATCCACACAAACCCGAGGCCTCGTTTGTCATTGGTCACGTGATTTTCACGTTAACAACACAAGCCTCGAATCGCGGCTTCATCTTGCACGCCCATTTTTTCTTGACACAAGCTCCGACGCCTCGGTTCAAATGTCACATCACTAGACATGCCTAGTGCACATGATTTGAGACTCTCTCGTAAGCGTGTTAAATGTGCCGCTGTAGTTGTCAGTGTTGTCGACTTTCAAACGAGCGTGCCGTTATTCACTGTGTCTAGTGCATTGAGTTTTGAGCTTTAAGTCAATTCTTACCGACTACGGAAGCGTAAGCCCAACACGAACGGGAGGTAGAATTTTCTCTGTTAAAGCAAGCCAAAAGCCAATGGCGAATGAAGGCGAATGAAGGCGAAAAAAGGCGACAGTGGCAAGGAACCAAAACTCCATCAGGTGACAGAATGGAGAAAAAAACCTTGGGAGAAAACAGGCTCAGTCGGGGGCCAGTCCTCCTTTGGCCAACAAACGAACAGTGTATGATTATGATTTAGGCGGCATAATAGGTCAGAAGTCAGATTGGATCAGAACTTTCACAATATTTATCCAGGGAGGGTTATATAAAAATGTAGTTGGGATAATATGTATTCCTTTATTTTATGGGATATTCTTTGATTTTAGAGTTGCACATATCGTTTCAAAATGTATACTTTTGCTCCTAATTTCATGTTATACTTTCTAAAATTTAAAGATGGAAAATATACTTGTGAAATGTAAGTTTTGCACTGAGAAAAAAACAAACATGTATGAAACGCATGATCGACCTCTAGGGCTGCTTCAGAAACGCAGGCACACGCAATTATCTAGACTAGATAAACCTGGATCAAATTAGTGGTATTACGTGAACCTCCATTTCCTTTTATGAAACCGCTTTAGCAGCAGTTTATTTGTCAGGTTCATTCAAGTCAGGTGTTGGAGTTTATTCCCCGCTTTTCTTATAGTCTTTTATGGAACAACCCTCAGATACACTGCAAAAACTCAAAATCTTGCCAAGTATATTTTTCTAATTTCTAGTCAAAATATCTCATCACACTTAATATAAGACAAAATCACCTAAAGACCAAGATTTAAGTGAGATAAAGGAGCTTGTTTTTAGACAGTGCATCTTGAATATCTTGTTAAGTGAAACTGTCTTAAAAATATCTTGTTTTGAGTCATATCTCAGATGAAACAAGCTTTTTTGACATGTCATAAGGTTTTTAAGCTGCTGTGTTATTTGTAAAAGATGAATCGTCTTGTTTCAAGAAACAGACTTGACTTGAATTGAGACAACAAATCTGCTTTATTGAAAACTGCAGGTCAACATGCCCAACTCACAACATCACAATGACATATATTGACAGCAAAAAAAACGTAATTTATTTACGTATAAACAACTTTACCGACGTACAAATTTGTATGTATTCCTATTTAACTTATGCATATTAAAATCGTGGGTTTGACTCTATTGCATTCAATTGTCTTATCAATTAAATTTTCAGTCGCATTTATTAATAGTTTAATGTTACTCCCCATATGGAAAAGGTTTGCTAAAAACTCCTGTGATTCTTATATGTTCCAACAGAATATTGTAAGGGACATATATGCTGCAAAAACCACATAATGTTTTAAACATATAAACTACACACACAAGCACACATTTTAATTACAAAAATATTTTATTAGAATGTGTTCTACAATATACAGTTGCATATTTCACATATCAATAGTTTTCATTTTAAATCCTGCATCACCAGATTTAATTTTCATTTGTGACAATTTCTCTAAACTTTATCACAGTACTACTATGGTATACAACAGTTCTATTCTTAACCTACAAACATAAAACTTTCCTAAATGTTGAAGTGATTCTTATGCGTATCACTCTAAAAAATAATTCAGTGGCTTAGTAAATATCACAGTAATAATTAACTTTATTAACTAAAATCTCTGAATATCATTTACTTGATAGTTTGAGTTGAACATAGCCTACCGAAATAATTGACTAAAACTCCAACAATAAATTTTGTCTGAAATTTACAGTTATATTTAAGTTTGAAGTTTTTCAAAATAATTTAGTATTTGACTAACCAATTATTTATTTAAAATACACTGAGCTAATATATTTGTGAAATTTCCATCACAATATTTGAGAATGGATAATTAAACTAATCTGTTTCAAGAACCACAAATATTACTTAAATAAAATCAATATTATTAATATTTAACAAGCATAAGAAATTGATTAAGTTTACTCAATTAAAATGTATTTTACTGTCTATGATTACAACAACGCACCCCTCCCCCACCCTCTGACGTGACGACAACTCGACGGTTGAGTCGAGTGAGCGCGCGCTGTTTGAACTCTCTCCAGTGCAGAACAGTTCTCCTCTCCTCAGCCTCGCAGAATTGGTGCATTTCCTCTGTGAAATTCAGGTGTGTATGTTTTATTTTATCTGTATAATCATTAATGTGCTTTAAATAATTTTATTTAATGCGAAGGAACATACAGAGACGCAATGTTACTCACCTTAAACGAGTGTCGACTCGCGCCTGCCTTTTCGCGTGATTGTAAGGCCTTGCATATAAAACACACGACTATATTCTTAAAGATAATGAATATAACTAATTTGGATGATAAAATGTCCTCAGAACTGTGCACTGTTTGTTTATTGGCAGGTTATGGAGTCAGTCGCGTCGCAGCATCTTTCGGCTGTGAGTGACGCAGGACGGCGGTGTAAAGTTAGAGGTTCCCCCGCAGAGGCGAGTCCATCTCCGGCACGCGAACCAGCGCTGATCCGGTGGATACTGGATAACAGACCGGTTGATTACACTTGAATTACTTTAATGTTTAGGCCTAAATGTTTAATTTTTACTTCGAAAATGTTTCTTACATGAGTTTAGATGTAGGCAATATTGTATACGTGTTAAAAATAGTATAAAATATATGCTGTTTTGCTGTAATGTTAGGCTACTAATCGACAATAAAGGCCAATGTCATGTAGTTATACCGGTGGTTGTATGGAATATTTTTACAAAGGTTTAGAGGAAATAAAAAAGTTAATATTACTGCCATATAAACACAGTTTATATTACTCATAAATATTTGTTTTTAAATGTTTCCCCCTAATTATTTCTACTCAAGTTTATTTGTTAATGTACCAAATGCAGTTACTCAGATCTATTTAATTTGTTTTACTAACATTTACTCAGTTAATACAGTGTAAGTAATTGCTTTCACTGCTTAAAAATCTAATCAATATTCTAAGTTTAAAAATGTTTCACCAAAAAAATTGAGTAAATCATATTAAATGTTTTTAGAGTGCATCACCACCAGAGTTCGTGTCACATATACAAAAACATATTCCAGCCAATTTTAATCACTGTTCTAGAAACATATTTGACTCAGCTTTGTTCATTTGCAATAATATGTTATGATTTTGTTCACAAACAACAGGCCCAGACAGTTCACAATTAATACACGATCTTACAATATCATTGCTTTTCAACTGCTCTTTCAAATCCTGTAGAAAAATGAACAGTCTTCATAAAGATCAGTGATATTCTGACAGTAATCCTCTAACCGGCATCTGCACTGTACAATTTAAAGGGATACTCCACTTTAAAATGAAAATTTTCATCATATACTCACCCTCATGTTGTTTTAATCCTTAATGAATTTCTTTCTTCTGCTGAACAGAAAGGAAGATATTTAGAAGAATATCAGCAACCAGACAGTTTCTGGTCTCATTGACTTCCATAGTATATTTTTTTCCTACTATGAAAGTCAATGAGACCAGAAACTGTCTGGTTACTGATATTCTTCTAAATATCTTCCTTTCTGTTCAGCAGAAGAAAGAAATTCATAAAGGATTAAAACAACATGAGGGTGAGTATATGATGAAAGAATTTTCTTTTTAAAGTGGAGTATCCCTTTAAGAATCTGCCAACTGCATATAAGTGAATCAGATGTTGGTCATCAAAACATGAAATCTGTACGAAACACATAAACAAATGACACAAAATGTGTATAAATTCTATATGACTTTAATTTGACTAGCATATAATTCAATATAAGAACTTTAAATGATTTATATATGAATTTTATATGAGTTTTATATATTTCGAGTAATACCATACACATTTGCATACTTTTGTCATGTAAAACTCATACAAGTCTTTTAACAGTATTCATATATAACGCAAAAATCCCCTACAAGTTGTATGTGTGTTATTTAGTATGAAATGGGCCATAATCGGTCTGATTTTGTATAGGACATGTATTGGCCTTATATGAAACACAGAAGGTAATTCTGGCCGATTTAAGTAAGGAAGATAATATGTGGTTGCTGTATACGAACCATGCAGGATTTTTTCATATGGGTTAAAAATACCTTCTTTAATTGTTTAACCATTTTGTAATATTTGGTTTATTTATCGTGAAACACAAAAGGTGTTTTCTCCTATAGACCCATAATACACTAAAACACAACATAAATTCACAAAAGACATCAATTTTATTAGCTTGGTGTAATCCAAATCATTAGAATCCATGCGTTGTTTGCAAGAAACAGATCCAAATTCAGCCCTTCATCCAGTGATCTTCATAATTTCTCTCAGCAGAGACCGTAAACGCCAAATCCCGGCATCCCGCGCTCGTGGTGAATTCAAATTAAAAAATTGCGCCCGAAGCGTTACGACATGTTTTACGGCAGTGATATCAGACGCTCATTGGCTCTCGCATGCTTCGTCACAGATTGCGACATGCCGTGTTTAATTGGTGTACTACATTTGAAATGGAGAATCGCGCGCGCCTTCAAAGAGCGAACAGCGAACCGAAACCGGATTAGCGTTTTCATGGATTAATAACTTAAATTCTGCTCTGTAACGTTACCTCATACAAATATATTATATAGCCTACTGCCAGAGAGGACTGCGACACATCGTCCTGTGAACGACTTTTGGTACCGGTTTTGACATTTTCTCACTAAATAAATTATTGCGATTAAACGTGTAACGTTATGTCTGTTGTTTTTCTTTATAATTGTAACATTAGTTACATAGTTTTAAGAAATGGTTAGGTGTAGGGGTAGGGATAGGATTAGTGGCTCAAACTATATTTTAATGCTTTATTGTTAATAAAACTGCCATTTCCCTACACATTATGTTCATTACGTTTTATCCTTTTAATATTTTCTATAAAATGGGTATGTTTAGGTGTGGGAGTAGGGTAAAGGGATCTTACATTTATAATCTATAAAATGTTCTACTATGTTTTCATATTGCAGTTCCATAAATACTGTGAGCCAAAATGTTGAGAAAAATGAAGCTGTTTCCCTTTTATGCAGTCCTCTGGGACTTTTTGCTGTTTAAAAAAAAAAAAAAGGTTAAATGCAAGTCTATTTTTCACTTTTTCTGTTTAGTAAACTGTAGTTAATGTCTTGAATCTAGTAGGTAAAATGTCTTGAATCTAGAACAGTATTACTTTTGTTGAGCTTACAATAAGGTAAATACACTTGAGATGATGACAGGATGGTAAATTATGGCTTATTATGGCAAAAGAGCACTGCCTAATATGAGTCAGGAATGCTAACTTCAAGGAATTTTGTCTCAAAATGCCCGTTTCCAATCTTATTTCAAGTTGGTGGTGACTTAAATCTAGAACAGTGTAACAATTATAGAACTAAAAATTAGTTAAATACACTTGAAACAAACAGGATGACAAAAGAAAATGCTACTTTTGAGGGGAAAATACTATTTTTGAGCATGACAAGCTTATTATGAGACACAAAACATCACAATACTAGTAAAATATAGCTAAAAATGAGTTTTCCCAGCTAATTTCAAGATCACTCATATCTTTTAAGGCTTAAATATAATGTCTTATTTCAAGAAATCTTACCAAGAGAATTTTCACTTGTTCCATTGGCAGATTTTTTTGCTTATTACAAGCAAAAATATCTTGTATTAATTTTTTTTTGCTTATTTTTGGAGTGGCCTTTTTTCCAGTGTAGTGACTGGCAGGAAAACACAACCGATACATCAACAATACTCGACAAACAGAATGAAACACAAGAACATATCTGATGCTGGGGTGATGAGGTGATAGAAGACGCTGGTGGTGATTGAAGATGCATGGCAGGTGGTGGACCAGAGAGGATTCTGGGTAATGTGGTGCTGAAGGTGACAGAAGATTGTGACACAGGGAAGGTTTACGCTGTATAGTAAGAAATTGAAATTAAAAGACCAGGAAGATGGAGCTGAAGAATATAATTAAAAAATAAGTAGTAGCCTATTGTACATAAAACAGTGATAGATATATTAGGGGGGAAAACAACAGGAAAAGGAAGACAGTTCAGGCAAGTCAAGTCACCTTTATTTATAGGGCTCAAAGCAGCTGTACAGTGATAACAGGAAAATTATGCATTCCGACTGTTGTTCAGCTGTTAGTTCAGTGTTGATTCAGATCCGTTTGTGAAGATAATAAATTATCAAATTAGTTAAATTAATAAATTATTAGTTAATATCATGTATAAAGCAGTTTTTGCAAAAAATGCTCAGTTCAGTTCTCATACAACAGTGTCAGTCCAGTCAGATCAATAATATTGTTGAATATTAATATTAAGTGTCCCAACTACAAGCCAGAGGTGACAGTGGCAAGGAACCCAAACTACATCAGGAGGCAGAATAGGGGAAAAACCTTGGGAGAAACCAGACTCAGTCGGAGGACTCCTCTGGCCAACGAACGAACTTGGTGTGATTATATGATTCAGGCTGCATTCAGAGTCAGAAGTCAAATTCACTGTCAGAATTAAGATCCGAATCAGTAGCATTCAAATATTTCATCCTGTTCCTTTTGCCTGAAGATCAGATTCATCATGCTGGTATGGAGCCAAAGCTGACCATAGGATGAAGACACCATCACCATCGTCCAGTCCCACATCACACCTGTCACTCAGCCCAACCCAGAGCCCAGCCAGCCATCACCCGCACCACAGACACAATGCCAGAGCCCACCACAGAGGAGCATGTTAGGATTACAGCACCGATCATCGGCCCGGAGTCAAGACACCGGCAGCTGGTCCCATCAATCCATCGGCTCCACCAGAGACCCTCGACCCTGCGGCTCCACCATGGTCAGCCGTCATGCCTGCGCTACGAACTTACGAGCCATCCACTGCTCTCAGTCTCTCCACCCCTTCCCTATGGCTCGGTCGGTACATGTTCAGTCCGATGGGCACTGCGGACATCATAGGAAATAAGGAAGCATCGATACATCACTTTACAGGAAGTGGAGAGGGAAATTGACACAGCTGTCAGTGAGCATAGCCCTACTGTACAGTACTGCAAGAGGACTGACTCAATTAAATACTGTAAAAAGGAGTTGAGGCCCCAGCATTATTATTGAGTTTAATAAGTCCCATGTGTGGTTTATGTGCGGAAGACGCAGAAGTTACACTTCACATGATCATGATTATGGTTAAATAAACATATAATATAACTAAATTACATTTATTTTCATATTAAACATTTAATGTTTGCAACATTTAATGCTCTGTTCAGCACTTTCAAATATGACCAGTTATATTCATTAAATTAATAATACATTTATATATAAATACACATGGATGTACTTACACATGTATTAAATGAAAGTATGCTAATTTAAATTACTTATTTACAGAAGCCTTTATTATGTTTATCTGTAGCCTGTATGCATATCTGCATATAAGCCTATTCTACATTTTAACAGGTTACAAATGACGAGGTGCAAAATGTCAAATGTCAATGAATGAAACGCATGCTTGAAAGAATGGTTCATAATAAGTTCAATAAGATGCATTTTTTAAATAGTTGAATTTTCAATCCATGCCGACTTTAAAGAAGACATCTCAGTTCTCTGCTGCCCTCTAGAGACTGAAAACTGTATATCTTTACCTGATCCACACTGGAGATATCTGATTCTGTTCTCACCACTGCATGTCTCTCTCTCTCTCTCTCTCTCTCTCTCTCTCTCTCTCTCTCTCTCCCTCCCTCTCTCGTGTTGGTGCGTGTTGGGAGCAAGGAGGGTGCGTGTGTGAGAGCGTTTCTATCGTGTGCTGTTCTTTATAAACTCTTTTGTATGTTTTCTTCTTTATTTTTTTTTATAGTTTATAGTTTGTTTGGGGTTCTAGCAGTGGCGTGCACAGACCTCCTCAGGGGCAGGGGCGGAGGGACCAAAAAGGGCACTAAAAAAAAAATTATTACTTCAAATAACAATCAATTGTATTTTTTTACAGAATTTAAATGTAATTATTTATTAAATAAATCACCTGTATTTAAAGCAGTACCCGTCTGTCTGTTATGGTTTTAAATATATTAATGACTTCCTCACGATTAATTGGAATATCTCGCTCGATGGAGAGCATCAGTAGGTCAGAGAGCCTCTCTTCATTACAAAGACTTCGAAGACTGGATTTCACAAGCTTTAACTTTGAAAATGACCGTTCAACTGTAGATGTGGACACAGGTAATGTTGCATATATTTTAAGGAGTTGAGAAAGAGAGGGGAAAACAGACTCAATCTCATTGTCTTTTAGGCACTTTAGCATTTCCTGCACATTGCTTTTGGGGAAGGAGTAGGATGCATGAAACACTTTAAGTTCTGTGAAGGTCTTTTCTTCCTCAATTCCATAGAACTTGCTAACTGTTCTGACAAGTTCAACATCACCAGGTTGCACTCCTTTTGACCATTTGGATGCTACTGTCAGACTGTGTAAGCCTTTGAGGATAATGCCAGTTGAACTATTATCCTTTCCTTTGAATCGTCTGACCATCTCTTGAGTAATGGTATCCAAAAAGGTGTAGTATACCCTTGTTCGGTAGAACTCCTCCAAACTGTCAGGGTGATGGTCTTCCCTGTTGACTTGGAACTGTACTTATACCTTGCAGGTATTTTTCTGGGTCTCGTCTCACCAGGTATTTTGTCAGCAAACTCAATTCCAGCAACCTCAGCCCTCTCCTTTGCTTTTTCAAACACATTTTGAATTCACTTTCTGACCTCAGTTCCTGAAGCCTTTTTAGCACTCCTTCCACCACTGTGTATGACACTGCCAAATCCATATCTTTACGCTGAAGAGCAGCTGATGCAACAGCAGTCTCCTGAAACACTGGGGTGGCCACCTCCAAACAAAGCATAAACTCAAAATTTATGCTGCGAAACAACATTAGAGCATCACCTGCAGCTGGATCTGGTGGATTGCTGTCTGACATTTTTTTCAACAGCTGCATAACTGCAGAAAGGACTTTCTGCAGTGCTTTTAAGGCATTTTCTCGACAGGCCCAGCGTGTGTCGGTCAACCGTTTTAATTCCCAGGTTTTCTCTCCAGCATATAACAATTTTTGCATTTCTATGAATGCAGCATGGCGCTTGCTAGAAGAAGACAGGAAAGTGTAGAGCCTCTCTACCAAATTAAAAAAACGCACAAAATGGGGGCTTGATTTAGCGGTCTCCACTAACACTAGGTTTAAACAGTGTGCGTGGCAGTGCACATATAGTGCTTTTTCATTTTGGCTCTGAATTCTGGCCTGCAGCCCCTTGTAACTAGCACTCATGTTAGCTGCACCATCATAGCCTTGACCCCGGATATTTTCAGCGTTCAATCCATTTTCTGAAAGAAGGGTCATTACCACTTCCTCTAGGTCTTTGCCACATGTTGATTTTACCTGACACACTTGGATGAAGCGTTCCTTTATTTGCATGTCATGGACAAACCGGACTACAAAGGATACTTGCTCTGAGTGTGACACATCGGTAGTTTCATCCAAAAGAATTGAAAATATCTTGGCCTCATTAATCTCTTTTAGAATTACATTCCTCACTTGTGTTCCAAGAGATCTTATTAGATCATTTTGGGTCCTGTTGGATAAAAGTGTCACCTGTGGCTTCTTCTTGTGCGACTGAATCACCTGGATACACTCGAGATGCATTCTGAGGACACTGTCATATTCAGCTAAGAGGTGCACAAGCTCAAGGAAGTTCCCTCTGTTTGAACTGGTGCTACGTTCATCATGGCCTCTAAATGCAAGTCCTTGCCTTGCCAAATATACTGTGATGTCTATCAACCGAAACAGGATTTCTCTGTTTTTCTGTCTTTCCTTTTCACTTTGTAACTCACATTCTGCAGCCTGAGCTTTAAAAGCTTCAACTAAAGGTCCCTTTCTATAGTTGGCCCACCTCACCATACTGATCATATGGGCTTCAGTGGCTGCATGCTCATTTATCTTTTCAACAGCCTTCCTCCAGTTAACAACTCCAGCTGTTGTCCATGCTGTTCTGGCTTTAAACTTTTCTTCTGTCAAGAAGAGACGACAACTAAAGCAGTGCATGCCATCTTTTGCCACAGAGTACTCTAGCCAGTTGTTACCAGCATACCACTGGCTCCGAAAAGACCGTCCTTGGGGATTTTTGGGAAAGTCAGATACTGGTTGACATGGTCCAAGAGAGCAGCAGAACTGTATATAGTTGCTATCAACTTTAATTTGATGCTGATCAACATGAGCTGGGTCTGTTGGAAACTGTAAGGCCATCAAGGATGGGTAAACTTCTTGTGCATTTGAACTCAGAACCTGATATTCAGTATCTGCTTCTGCAGCACCTTCCTCTGTTATCTCTCCTCCTTCCTCCTCACTTGGTCTAATGTCTCCTTGCATTTCCTGACTCATCTCACTTTCTTTCTCATTGACTCTAACCTCTCCTTCATCTTTCTCTCTTGTCTCATCTGCTTTCCCTTGAATCTCTTCAATACCCTCCTTATCTGAACTGCAACTCTCTATAAAAAAGAAAAGTATATTTTAGAGGGATAGTTCGCCCCAAAATGAAGATTGTTTCTTTTGTGGAGAATAAAATTAGATTATATAATTATTGTGTTTGTGTCCATATAATGAACATGAATGGGGACTCCATTTTGTTCCCCACTGGCATTCAATATATGGATAAAACAATTTTAAAAAATATTCCACAGAAGAAAGTCAGACAGGTTTGGAACTGCATATGGGTAAGTAAATTATCAAATTGGGAAAATTGTTCCTTTAATAAACACTTGTTATTGTCCTCAACCTCAAGTGTAAACTTTTTTTTATGATTGTAATACAAGTTTAATTTAACAGTACCTGCATTTTTATTCTCTCTTTTCAGCCAACTTGTGAGAGGGATGCTTCCTTTGGCTGCATCAGAGAGTTCCTTGATTTTTTTTGTTTTTATTCTTTCTTTCCTTGGCATTCTAAGAAAATATGTTGATACAATTATTAGAATGCATAACACATCAAATACACAAAATTACAAAATATTATTTACTTTACCAAACAAAACAGTGAGAATCAAGAAGGTAATTATGGAAAATTAATTTTTAGTTTTGTTGATGTTGTAAATTTAATGTATGTATTATATGTATGAAAGACAGTGTTAGCTATCATTAATCAGTAACACTTTACAATAAGGTTTCATTAGTTAAATTAGTTAGCATTAGCTAATAATGAACTGCACTTCTACAGCATTTATTAATCTTAGTTCATATTAATTTCAGCATTTACTAAAACATTAAAATCAAAAGTTGTAGCCTATTTGTTATCATGAGTTAATGCACTGACTGTGACATAACATGAATAAACAATTAACAGTTGTATTATTAACTAAGATATACAGTAACAAATGTGTTGGTCATGGTTAGTTCATGTTAGTTCATACATGAGTAATGAACAAATGAACCTTATTGTAAAGCATTACTATGAAATCAAAGATATAAGTTCCTTACAATTTAGAGTTGGACATGGACTTAAGATTTCATTTAACTAGATGTATTTCCCCTTGCTCTTTTATTCCTTGGATAAAAATGATATTGTCACTCAGAATGCGTCTGAAATCGAGTTATACTTTATTATAGTTAAGAATAACTCGCATGCTGCCGCAACTTTTAGAGTAGCATGGTGATGGTAGGATAAATGTAATTTTCCGTATTAGCTTAAACGTTACCTGCTGCTCGTTTGAAGACTCGCGCGAACTGCTGCGTAGTGCGTACCAGAACCGTTAAATGCGTATGAGGCGCTGCAAAGGAAACTCCGCCTACCACTTCTCCGCCAAACATTTTTTTAATATATTTGTTTGTATTACTATTGTTAGTGGAAAGGGTGTGTAAGTGTATTGTTATTTATTATAATATTTATAATAATACTTATTATTTACAATTATCAGAAAAGGGCACAATACATTTTGAGACAAAAGGGCAGGGGCTTGAGCCCCCCCTCTGCATCGAGAATGAATAAGGCTGTTTTTGTTTTTTTTAAAACAGAACCATTGGTCAACAAGGTAATTGACAACGGTCTGTGGGTGAAAGACATTTTCGTTAATATCACTCCGCTGTTTGCTCCGGCTACGAAAGTGGTTATTTCAAACGTTCCTCCGTTCATTGAAAATGAGGTAATTGTCAGAGAACTTGCAAGATTCGGAAAAGTGGTGAGCGAAGTTAGAACGGTTTCCTTAGGATGTAAAAATTCTGCGCTTAAACATGTGATGTCTTTTAGGAGACAATTGTTCATGTTTTTGAGTTCTCCTGATAAATTACTGGATGTATCGTTTAGAGTGAAAGATGGCGATAGTTCGTATCTGATATTTGCAAGTACGGAGAGTTTGTGATGTTTTGAATGTGGAGAGTTCGGACATAAAAAACTCTCGTGCCCTCAAAAGAAAACTTCGACAGAAGCAAAGATTAGTGGTGAGACGGATTAATTATCAGTGCCTAAAGATGTGGAGTTAAAACGGAAACCAGGAGGGGAAAAGTCAGGCTTGGATGAAGCTCCGGCGGCTAAGACGAGTAAGGACAATGGATTGGAGGTGAGTGAGAGCGTTGTGAGTAACTTAAATCATGTTGACAATGAAAAGCGAGTTGTAGTAGTGTAAATGGCTGTGAAGTATCGCTATCTTCGTATAATATATATATATATATATGTGAGGAGACAGAAGATTGTCTTTAGCTCGACTTTATTCCAACATGTCGTAACCTCACACGTGAATCTGCTTTGTTTACTTTCAGTCCATACGTACGTATACGTAGATACGTATGCCCAATCACATACCGTAACAGGTTTACGTGACATCTCCCCCTTTTAGTCTGGGGTCTCATACAGTATTAAACAAAACAACTGTTTCTAAGAAACATACTCTGAAATTACTTTTTGTATGACAACACAATATTTTCCGTATTCTTCCTTTTAAGAAACCCATGTATCAAATAAGCATTATTTCTCTTATTCTATTTATCAATATTTTTTTTTCAAACTTACTGTTTAAGTAGACATTAACAGTAATACAAATGAACAAGCAAATATAAACAAACAAACATTCCGCTCAGACCTTTCTCTTTTTCCTTTAACCTAACTGGTCTGTAATCATTTGTAAACATTACTAGTTAACTCTTTTCTTCTGACTAGTATGTCAGCTTGACAGCAGGTTTCACAGCACGTCCAGAGCGTGTTCTCAAAAATCTGGGTGACGATGTTATGCTACCAGTCTCAGAATCAGTTTGGGTTGGACGGGTGGCGGATGCCATGTTACCCAGTGGGGTGGAGACTTCTGGTGACTGTGTCGGAGTGTCGTTCCTTTCTTGGTTGACGATCTGCAGATGCCTCCTGTTTCGTCTGGTGGTGTCTCCTTGTGGCGTTTGCACCACAAACGAACGTGGAGTGGAACACAAAGCCTGTATCACCCCGGTCCCTCTCCATGTCTTCTCTGAGTCTGTTTTCAGTCGCACTCTGTCGCCGACACCTAAGGCAGAAAGCGGCTTTGCAGTGTATCTCCTGTTGTAGGTATATTCGTAGGCCTGCTTAGCTTTGGCATCTGTCTGCCTGACTGTCGACAGATTGGGCCACGCTGGTCTCAACTGATGGTGGAGCTTGGGGACTGTGGTTTGCAGTCTCCTTCCCATAAGGAGTCTGGCTGGGCTTTCTTTTGTCGGCTCCGTGGCTGTGTCCCTGTAGATCAGGAGAGCTAGCTGGGGTCTTGTTGCCTAAGCATGCTTTTAGCGGTCCTGACAGCTCGCTCCGCCATCCCATTAGCTTGGGGATAGAATGGGCTCGATTTAGTATGCTGGATGTCATACTTGGATGTAAAGACCTGGAACCGCTGTGAGGTAAAATGCGGGCCGTTATCCGTAATCAGCTCTTCAGGTATCCCGAACCGTGTGAATATGCTCATCAGCTTACTTATAACTGCTTCACTTGTGGTCTGGGTGAGACTCAATACTTCAAGCCATCTTGAATAATAGTCAATAACAACCAGGAAGTGCTTTCCTTTAAACTCACAAAGATCTGCAGCTAGTTTTTGCCAAGGGAGCTCCGGCAAAGGCGTTGTGATTAGTGGTTCCCGGCTTTGGCTTGGTTTGTGCTCATTACAGTGTGGGCATGAGGAGACGTTCTCCTTTACCGCATGGCTAATCTTTGGCCACCAGATGGCATCTTTGTACCTCTCCCTGGATTTGTTTAAGCCTTGATGCCCGTGGTGGATCCTCTCCAGCATCTCAGTTCTCATTGTTTGTGGGATAACTATTTGGTTTCCCTTCTTTACCAGTCCATTATGCTCACTAAGACTGCTTCTCTCCATAAAATAGTATAAAGCTGGTCTGACGACATCCCTTTTATATCGCGGCCAGCCAGACTTAATGTATAGTCTGACTTTCTGCAGGGTTTCATCCTTCTCTGTCTCTGCCTTTATGCGCTCCAGCACTGTTTTAGGCCTTTCCAGCTCTTCGATGGCGTCCACGTATGCCTGGATGTCCTCGCTCAGTTTTGTGTCGTCCACTTTTGACTCCGGGTGCCTCGACAGCACGTCAGGTACTATCAGGTTCTTACCTGGGATTTATTCAGCGACAGGGTTGAACTTCATTAGGCGGATCAGAAGTTGTTGACACCTCAGTGGAGTTTTGTCTAGGTCTCTGTGGTTGATGAGTGTCACCAGTGGTTTATGGTCGGTAAGTAATTTGTAGCTTTCCAGACCACACAGATATAGATAGAACTTTTCTGAAGCCCATACACTAGCAAGACACTCCTTTTCTATCTGTGCGTACTTTTTTCCGCTTCATTTAGTGTACGAGAGCAGTAGGCTACTGGTTTGAGTGTGCCTCCATGATTTTGCAGCAGTACTCCTCCTAATCCATAACTGGATGCGTCAGCGCCTACTACAGTGGGCAGTTTTGGATCAAAGTACTGAAGAACAGGTGCAGAGGATATCAGTGTCTTTACCTTCTTGAAGGCTGCTTCTTGCTGCGAGTCCCACACCCATGCTACTGTATTCTTCAACAGCTCGTTGAGGGGATGAAGGATTTGTGACAAGTTTGGTATGTATCTGCCAACATAATTCACCATACCAAGTACCCTTTTTAACTCACTCACATTTGTAGGTGTCTCTAAGGCGGTGATGGCAGACACTCTTTCTGGGCTTGGAGTCACACCCTCCTGACTGATAACCTGGCCCAGGAAGTGAAGGGAAGCCTGTCTGAACTTACACTTCTGGCGGTTGAGTTTTAGGCCAGATGCGCGGATTGTCTCCATCACCCTTTTCAGGCGGCGGTCGTGCTCTTCCAGAGTGGTTCCGAACACTAGTATGTCGTCCATGTAAACTACCGTGCCTCGTGATCCTGCAGCAGTTCTTGCATTCTCCTTTGGAATATCTCTGGTGCCGATGTTATTCCAAATGGGAGCCGTTTAAAGCAGTAGCGACCATTTGGTGTAATGAAGGTAGTTAACTTTGAACTTTCTTCATCTAGGGCCATCTGCCAAAATCCACTGGCAGCATCCAGAGTTGTGTACAACTTACTTCCGGCCAGTTTGTGCAAGATGCTGTCTGTGGTCGGCAAGATGAACTTTTCCCTTTTCACGTTCTCATTCAGTTTAGTAAGACCTACACAGATTCTTACCTTTCCAGTCGGCTTAATCACAGGCACCATAGGCGTTACCCATTTTGTGGGCTCTGTCACGCGCTCTATTATGCCATTTTCTTCCATTCGCTTCAGCTCAATCAATCAATCAATCATCTTTTATTTGTTAAGCACATTTAAAACAACACAAGTTGGCCAATATGCTGTACAGATCTAAAAATTACTCAAACACTCAAACAGTACTCACAAAAAACACTGGGTTAATATCCTACCCTGACCAGTATACTAAAACCTAGGGGCAATTGTAGGCCATAGCGTATAGGTGTGTTTTCAGCATAGATTTAAAGCATTCTAACGAGTCACTGGCTCTGATATGCAAAGGAAGACTGTTCCAAAGATGCGGGGCTGCCACAGAAAATGCACGGTCTCCTTTGGTTTTTAACCTTGATTTGGGAACATGTAGGAGCAAATTCTGGGATGATCTCAGGGGTCGAGAAGAAAAGTGATGCTGTCTCTGTATCAGGCGTACTACGTATTCCGGAGCCAGACCATGCAGACCTTTAAAAACCATGGACAGAACTTTATATTGGACTCTAAATTCAACTGGAAGCCAGTGCAACGAGGCCAATACCGGAGAAATCCTAGACCATTTCCGTGTGCCAGTCACACGGAAAGCTCCTCTTCTACTTTAGGTAGCAGCGGAATGGGTATGCGGCGAGGGGCTGCAACGCTGTATGGCTTAGCGTTTTCTTTTAGGACTATTTTTATGGGGTCTCCTTTAAGCAGTCCTAACTCCCCAAACACACTGATTTCTTCGATGTGTTGTATCAGACCCAGGCGAACACCGACAGATCTGCTCAGTAGGTTATCACATGTAGACTTTGCCACTATTACTCTAAAGTAACAGTCTGTTATTTTTCTCCCTTTTAGTTCTTGTGTTTTAGCTAGGAATTGCCCCAAATGGACCACTTTTCCTCCTGGACTTTCCAGTTTAGAGGTAACTGGACTAAGTTTTGGCTTAACACGGAGGCGGCTATATGTAGCCTCATTTATTATCGTTGTGTCAGCACCAGAATCTATCTTGAAGCTAACTGGAGTATGGCATATCACTAGAGTCGTGCGCCATGGTGGCTCTGTATCAGTGATGACTTCATTCACTGTAGCCTCATTCTTGGTTGTAGTCTCATCTATTGAGCCTAAGAATAAGCTGTCAACTTCTTCAGTCACTTCCTGTACCATTCTGGTTTTGCATTTGTTTGCAAAGTGACCAATTTTGTGGCATTTATTACATTCTCTGTCTTTAGCTGGGCATTTGTCTCTTGCATGTCTGCGCCCACATCTTCCACAGTTTTGCCTTTCATTTTCTTTTCTTCCTCCTGTTGCCTCATACTGTGTTTTTTTCCACTTACTTTTATAAGATTTTGATTTAACTTCATCAATGTGCCCTGATGCGCCAGCCTCGCTGTTCTGTTGCTTCACTAGCTCAGAGTGTCTGGCCATGTCGACTGCCTTTTTCAGAGTAAGGTCACTTGTCATTTGTAATTTCAATGAAAGATCTTTGTCTTTAATCCCTATGACCAGTCTATCTCTTATTTCCTCCTCTTTCTCATGAAAGTCACAGTGAGCTGCGAGTTCATATAGATGCCTTATGTACTGTTCAACGGACTCACCCGCCTCTTGCGTTCGCGAGTGGAAACGTGCTCTCTCGAAAATCACGTTCCTTTTCGGCACAAAGTGCTCGTCAAACAGCCTCAGCACATAGTCAAAATCTTCTTCCTCGTCATCCTCCAAGACGAATGATTTGTACACTTGTTCTGCCTCCGGGCCCATAGAATAAATCAATGCGCTGACCTGGACATCGGCTGGCTCTTTGTTAAGCTTCGTTGCTATTCGGTACCTGGAAAAGCGTTGTTTCCAATCGCGCCAATCCTCCGGTTTATCGAAGCTAAGCTGCTCCGGCGCCGAAAACTTTGCCATCCTGGGCGGTTTCCTCCAGTGAAAACTAATCTCCGAGTCAGCGTGCTGTTTCAGTTAACTTCTGACACCATGTGAAGTATCGCTATCTTCATATAATATATATATATATGTGAGGAGACAGAAGGTTGTCTTTAGCTCGACTTTATTCTAACATGTCGTAACCTCACTCGTGAATCTGCTTTGTTTACTTTCAGTCCATACGTACGTATACGTAGATACGTATGCCCAATCACATACCGTAACAGGTTTACGTGACAATGGCACTGCAGCAGTTGTAGAGGAACAACTTGTAGTTGATTGTGTAGTAGGCCCACACGTCAGTGGTGTGCAGTGTGCGAGTATGGAGGAGGATGATGATGATGCCTCTGATATCATGACGCAGAGTCAGGATGAAGAGAGTTTGTCGGATTTGTCAGATCTCTATAAAGCTAATGATGATTTGTACTCTGTAGATCAGATAAATGCGTTTTTGGACGAGACTAAAGTACGGTGGCCGAGAGGTGCAAAACAAATCACAATTATAAAAACAAAATAACAAGTCAGAAAACACAACGACAATTCAGAAAACAAAATAACAATTCAGAAAACACAACGACAAATCTGAAAACAAATTAACAAATCAGAGAACACAAAAACAAATCTGAAAACAAATTAACAAGTCAGAAAACACAACGACAAATCTGAAAACAAATTAACAAGTCAGAAAACACAACGACAAGTCAGACAAAACGGAAAAGGTAGGTATATGTGGCGAATGTAATACTGATCGCTGATTGGACGAGACATCTGTCAATCAAGACATGCAGAAAGTACAGCAGACTGCGGCAGAAGAAAGATCGATTCGCGTGTGCATGTGTAAATATTAGAGCTGTCTATTTAACCGGCTAATTTAGTGAGATTATTATGGAGAACAAAACTTTTCAAATTAAAATCTTCCTACCACTATCTGGTTTGGTCAGACAAAATTATAAAAGAACTCGATCTGGTAAAGTGGGAGAGTGGCGTGTTGGAAGAACAGCAGATTTAGCTTTTGACGCGAACGACCTGAGTTCGAGTCTCCCTCGAGCGACAAATTGTAATTCACAATATTAACTTCTTGTTTATTGATCTGTATAAAACCACATGTAGAAAAAACAAAAGCTCATGCAGGGGCATTGCCCCTATATTTGGAATTTTTAGGGCATTATAACTGCATTCTAATAGTGTTTATGTAACGTGAGGGACCTATTCGATAATGTCAGCTCACAGCCTCGCACATAATTAAAAAATGATCGTAGACGATACAGCTAATATTTACACATGCACACGCGAATCGATCTTTCTTCTGCCTGTATTATCTGCATGTCTTGATTGACAGATGTCTCGTCCAATCAGCGATCAGTATTCCATTCTCCACATATACCTACCTTTTCCGTTTTGTCCGACTTGTTGTTGTGTTTTCTGACTTGTTCATTTGTTTTCAGATTTGTCGTTGTGTTTTCTGACTTGTTCATTTGTTTTTAGATTTGTCGTTGTGTTTTCTGACTTGTTAATTTGTTTTCAGATTTGTTTTTGTGTTTTCTGATTTGTTAATTTGTTTTCAGATTTGTCATTGTGTTTTCTGAACTGTTATTTTGTTTTCTGAATTGTCGTTGTGTTTTCTGACTTGTTATTTTGTTTTTATAATTGTGATTTGTTTTGCACCTCTCGGCCACCGTACTAAAGGGAGAAAAGTTTGTCACCTCTGTAGTGTGGGTTCGTAAAACGTACAACCATACTGTGTTATCGCAACAGAAACGGTACAGACTTAAGAAGTATATAACGACCATAAGACAGGGTATAAGGAATGAGAATGAAAGAAGGGCTCGAGGAAAAGCTAAATGAACACTATGGCTTGTATGTATTTGTGTGTATTTTTCCTTTTCTTCTGCTGTTCTCTCTACCCTTTCTATCTCATGGAGTATCTTAGAATAGGTTCTCTAAATGTTAATGGTCTGAGAGATAAGAAAAAGCAGGCTTTAGTTTCAGAATATTTAAATATTAAGAATATTGCAGTTGGTTTTCTTCAAGAAACCCACAGTAATACAAGTAATGAGTCTGAATGGGGATTGTGGTGGAAGGGAGAATATGTATTAAGTCATGGCAGTAATGTTAGCGCAGGAGTTGCGATCATGTTTAACTCTACTTTAAATGTAAAAATCCTTTCTACATATGACATAGAACCTGGAAGGTTACTTTTAGTAAGAGCGGAAGTAAATAATTTTCTTTTTCTTTTTGTTAATATGTATGCCCCTAATGATGGAACAGAAAGAGTTCTTTTATTTGAGAAATTGGGTCGTGTTTTAAAAGCTCTTAACTCAGGAGATATAATTATAATGGCAGGAGACTGGAATTCCACTTTGAATTTCAATATAGATAGAAATGCTGAAGAACCTCACCATAAATCAGCACTTGTTTTATCTGATGTGGTTAAAAGTTTAAATATGGAAGATATTTTGAGAATTAAAAATCCATTGCTTAAACAATACACTTGGATAAAAGTCACAGATGGTAGAGTTCATGCTGACATAATTGGATAGATTTTATATTACAAGTGATTAAAGAAGTAGAGTGGGTAATGTTAATATAATTCCAAATATCATTTCAGATCACAAAATGATAACAATGGATGTTGTCATTTTAAATGAAAGTAAAAGAAGTCTGTATTGGTACTTTAACAATAAACTTTTGCAAGACAATGTTTTTTGTGCACATTTTAAGTTGTTTTGAGAAACATGGCAAATGCAAAAAATAAATTATGATGATATAAAACAATGGTGGGACATTGGAAAACTGCAAATTAGAGTTTTCTGTCAGCAATATTCTTCATATTCAAAAAGGACATTAAAGACCAGGATACAGGACTTGGAAAATGAGATCTCTGACAATGAAGAGAAAATGATGGCAAGGAGTGGACTGCATTTGGAAACTGCTATTTCAGAGAAGAAGCTTCAGTTAAATTCTTTATTGTATGATAAAGTGAAAGCTGCCCTTGTTAGGGCACGTTTTATCCAAACTTAAGACATTGATGGACCCACAAAATTATTTTTTAATTTAGAACGAAAGACTAATCAAAGAAATGTGATGGTGGGTTTAAAAAATGATGAAGGTGTTGTTACCTATGACTCTTGTCAAATGAGAAGAATTGCTGTTGATTTTTATTCTAACTTATATACAGCCAATGTCACTGATCCTGAATGTAAAGAAGACTTATTTTCATGTCTTAAGAAGTTGATGCCTGAGCAGCAGGAGGTTATTGATTTGCCAATTACTTTTCAAGAAGTGACAAAAGCTGTAAAAGATCTTGCATCAGAGAAGGCTCCTGGTCTAGATGGTCTCCCATCTGAATTTGTTAAACTCCCAAAGCTCTTTGTTAAGCTTCGTTGCTATTCGGTACCTGGAAAAGCGTTGTTTCCAATCGGGCCAATCCTCCGGTTTATCGAAGCTAAGCTGCTCCGGCGCCGAAAACTTTGCCATCCTGGGCTGGGTTTCCCAAAAGCATCGTAAGCTTAAGTTGATCATAGAACAATTGCCACCAATGGTCTCTACAATCAACTTAAGCTTACGATGCTTTTGGGAAACGCAGCCCTGGGCGGTTTCCTCCAGTGAAAACTAATCTCCGAGTCAGCGTGCTGTTTCAGTTAACTTCTAACACCATGTGAAGTATTGCTATCTTCGTATAATATATATATATATATATATGTGTGTATATATATATATATATATATATATGTGAGGAGACAGAAGATTGTCTTTTACTTTTCAAGAAGTGACAAAAGCTGTAAAAGATCTTGCATCAGAGAAGGCTCCTGGTCTAGATGGTCTCCCATCTGAATTTTATAAATGTTTCTGGAATGTGATTGGAAAGGATTATTTTGAAATGCTTTTAAATTCAATACAGACTGGGTCTTTACCTAAGAGTTGTAATAGAGCAGTGTTGTCCTTGTTACAGAAGAAAGGTGATTTGTTTTCTTTGAAGAATTGGCGACCTGTTGCGTTAATGTGTATGGATTATAAAATTTTTTCAAAATGTATTGCCAGTAGACTTAATAATTATATGAGTGTTTTAATAATGAAAGAACAATCATATTGTGTAAAGGGGCGATGTATTAGAGATAATTTATTTTTAATAAGAGATATCATAGATTATGCAATGTATAATGATAATGATTTAGGGTTGATATCTCTTGACCAAGAAAAAGCGTTCAATAGAGTGGACCACGCTTACTTGTTTGATTTACTGAAGGCTTTTGGTTTTGGAGATGGTTTTATTTCATGGGTTAATTTATTGTACAATGATGCTGAGTGTATGGTCAAAATAGCTGGAGGTTTAAGTGTTCCTATTAAGGTACAAAGGGGAATAAGGCAAGGATGCCCTCTTTCAGGACAACTTTATAGCCTTGCAATTGAACCCTTATTGTACAAATTAAGAGAACAGTTGACTGGTTTGCATATTGAGGGGTCAAGTTTTTTAAATGATGTGAAATTATCCGCCTATGCCGATGATGTAACTGTGATAATTAGGAACAGTAATGATATTAAAGTGGTTTTAGAAAACCTTAAGTGTTATGGAAGAGCATCATCAGCGAAAGTTAATTGGACAAAAAGTGAGGCGTTATGGTGTGGTTCAGAGAGGTCAAATGTCCCACAGCTGCCTAATAATGTAAAATGGAAAAGAGATGGATTAAAGTTTTTAGGAGTGTTTTTAGGTTCTGAGATATACAAGGGGAAAAACTGGGAAGGACTATTGGAAAAAGTATGTGTCCGGTTATCTAAATGGAAATGGCTAATTCCCTAGCTGTCCTATAGGGGAAGGGTCTTACTAATAAATAATCTTGTTGCCTCATTGTTGTGGCATAAGATGGCTGTATTGGACCCCCCTGCTGCTGTTATTAAGGACATTCAGAGATGTCTTGTTGACTTCTTTTGGACAGGTCAGCATTGCTTGAGACCTGCTGTACTTTACCTGCCTCTTCAGGAAGGAGGGCAAGGTCTAATTGACATAGCATGTCGGATTGCTGCTTTCAGACTGCAAGCTGCCCAGAGATTTTTGTATGGGAAAGATGTCAGTTGGGCTGATGTGGCTTGTGGTCTCTTGAGGAGAGGAGGACGATTGGGACTAGACCGGCAATTGTTTTTAATGAATTTGAAGGATGTGGCACTAGTTGAATTAGCTCCTTTTTATAAGACAGTTCTAAAATCATGGGATGTCTTAAGAATTGTTCGAGAACAGGGAATTGTAAGTGGATCGTGGATTACAGAGGAACCTCTTCTTTACAATCCTGCAATACCTGTGAAAATCTTGAATTCTCATTCACTGCGGGCTGCTATGGTGAAAGCCCAGATTATAAAAGTCTCTCGTCTTTGGAGTAAGAGTGATGGGTTGTCTTCTCAGGATATTGCCGCAAAGCTTGGCATTAAATCACTCCGCAGAAAAAAATAAAGACTGAAATTTTATCTGTAATTCCATCAACGTTTACAGAGTTGTTGAAGGAGGAGGAAAAACAACAGCAATGTACTAATAAGATGGTTGAATTTCCAAATCTAGGAGTAAGGGCAGCTGTGGAGACATGGCCGGAGGATGAAGGGAAGTTATTGAGCTTTAAAACTCCAGAACTTAATTTGTTCTGTGATGCTGGAAAGCGAGCACTGTATCATACTTGTGTAAAAGTGATGCATTTTGAATCATTACAATTAGTTTCAGACTCTAAATGGCAAGAAATAGAGGGATTTGATATATCCCCTAAAGGTAGCTGGAGGACTTTATACAAACGTCCTATTGACAAGAGAACTGGGGACCTCCAATGGCGGATAATACATGGAGTAATAACTACCAATAGACATAGGGCACATATTGATCCTACAGTAAAGGATGAATGCCCTTTTTGTTTTCAGTCTGAAGATGTGTATCACTTATTCTTGCAGTGTGAAAGATTAAAGCCAATGTTTTTATTGTTGGAAGAATGGAGTAAAAATTTGAATTATGAATTTGCATTAAAATGTTTTATTTATGGGCCTAAATACAAGTATCAAAATAGAAAAAGAGATGGGCTAATTAATTTTTTATATGATCAAGCGAAGTTAGCTGTGTGGCTAACAAGAAAAGCGAAACTGAATGGGGGTGTTTCTACTGATGTTAATATGACTTTAAGAGGTCTAATATCTGCCCGGCTTACTGTTGAGTTTACATATTATAAAATGGTTGGAGATCTTGACACTTTCAATCTTATTTGGGCTCTGAATGATGTTCTATGTAATTCAGAAGATGGAATTTTGCAATTGAATGTATGAGGCACTTTCTGTATATAATGTTTGTTTTTTTGTTTGTGTATTTTACATGTATATTTATGTGTTTTGTATATTAATATATTTTAACTAGCCAAAGTGGCAAGAAAATGTTAAATTCAAGAAAGACTAAAAGTCAAAAGTCTCTCTCTCTCTCTCTCTCTCTCTCTCTCTCTCTCTCTCTCTCTCTCTCTCTCTCTCTCTCTCTCTCTCTCTCTCTCTCTCTCTCTCTCTCTCTCTCTCTCTCTCTCTCTCTCTCTCTCTCTCTCTCTCTCTCTCTCTCTCTCCTTCTCTTCATGTGTTTGGTTGTTCGCTGTAAACGTCACAATCTCCTGAGTTCATTACTCAAAAGTTGACAGAGAACATTCATAGTTAGTGAGCATTATGAGACTGAAACTGATCTAAACCATGACGCATTTGCAAAGCAACTCTGTAACTGTGAGTTTGTCCAACAGACTTTATGGGACAGGCCTCCTGAGTCACTCCACAGAATCCACCTTGAAGATGTTTGTTTGCTGATCTAGAATCAGTGTTTTAGAGAATGTTTCTCTGCAGACGGCCTGTTTCACCGACTCTTGTGTACTTTACTGATACGATGGCATTAAACACAGTTCCCTTTCATTGTCACTCCGAGTTCCGTCGGATGACGACGAATGGGGTTTCGCTTAGAAAGCCTATTAACTTCGAGTATTACAAAACGAGCCAATGGCAAAGAAATGCCATGGGTCTGCGGAATTTGCATGACGTAACTCCGCCCTACCTCGTGGGTATAAAAGGAGGACGCCTGGCAACATGCAGATATGTTTTCGCTTCGGAGCCAAGTGTATTCTTCTCTCCACAAGCCAACTCTGAATTATCAGCTTCACGAACGAGTGCCTCGAGTGTTGGTGTGACGGCGATCTCCGGCGAGTGCGTGCTTCCTGCTTATCTCTGCAGTGGTTCATCAGAGAGTGCGTGCTTCCCCGGGCGCTTCAACACTTGAGTTTTCTCTCTAAAAGAGCGCACGCGGACGTCTTTTTAAAGACGGCTCGCCCGTGCATTTAAAAAAAAAAAAAAAAAAACGAATGGTTGCGGCAGCTTGGTATCGGACTCTGATGGGCACGAGCGTTGTCTAGTATGTTTGGGCTTGATCATGCTAGAGCAGCGCTCGTGGATGACTCATGTTCTCTCTGTGGGAACATGATCATCGCGTCATATAGGTCGAGACTCGGTGAACTCGCAAGAGTGAGAGTCCCCTCATCCACCCCCCGATCTTCGGCTGGTGGCCAGGGTGACCTGAGGGTGTTGGTCTGGAACAAGGCGCCGACTCCGTGTCCGTGACCCCAGCCTCCCCTCAACGGCGGTGCCCGCTAGTGAATAGGTGATTCCCACGAGTCTACCCTCTGGTGGCCCGTGTGTTTCATTTAAAGCTACAGAGGATGATACTATGTTTGTAGCAGCTTTACAAGGTGGGTTTGATTCTCTGGGAAGTGACGACTCGTCACAGCTGCCACCTTCTGGTGTGCATACGGCTGTGCCTGAGTCTGATCCAGAGATGACGGCCATGCTTTCCTGGGACGATTGGTTTTTGGGTAAGGCCGCCGACCCTCGTCCACGGCAAACCCCAATACCTTCCCTCCCGGATGTGCATGATGAGATCTCGAAGTCCCAGAAGACCCCCTGGTTTTCTCGGGACCGCTCGCTGATCTGAGAGATTGAGATTCCTTTATTTGTCATTTTCATGGTGTACATAAAAACGAAATTGTGTTTCACACATCCACCACTCAGTAATTCAGTGCAATAGTAACTAATCAAAAAAAGCACAATTTAAATATAAATATACTAAAATACACTAAAAAAGAATAAAAGAATAAAATACATAAATAATTTCAAATTTCAAATCACGTTCTCTGGTTAAGCAGTCTAACAGCTGTGGGGAAAAAGCTATTTAATAGCCTACTAGTTCTTGCTCTGATACTTCTGTATCTTTTACCAGACTGAAGGAGTATGAACATGTCACGTGAAAAATGAGTGAAGTCCTTAACAATGTTATGTGCTCTATGCACACAGCGCTCTGTGTAGATGTCCTGAATACGTGGTAGTGAAGCACCAATGATTTTTTCAGCAGTTCTCACAATTCTGTTCAGTTTATGTCTCTCGTCTGCCGTACTGTTTCCAAACCAGCAAGAGATGCAATATGTGAGAATGCTCTCGATGGTGCCTCTGTAGAACATGGTCAAAGCTGGAATAGGGAGATCCACCTTCTTCAGTCTGCGAAGAGAATGAAGACGCCGTTGGGCCCTCTTGATTATAACTGTTGTGTTTTCTCTGGAGGTTAACTCATCGGTCAGATGGAATCCCAGGAACTTAACATTGTGTACTATATCCACCTCCGAACCATTGATGGTCAGTGGCAGGTGGTGCCGATGACTAGTCCTCCTGAAGTCGACAACCATCTCCTTGGTTTTTTTGGTGTTAAGAGCAAGGTTGTGTATTTTACACCATGCTATCAGCTGCTCCACATCCTCTCTGTAAGCCGACTCGTCATTGTCAGAAATGAGGCCAACAACTGTGGTATCGTCAGCAAACTTTAAAATATGATTGGTGTTAAAACTAGCAGAACAGTCATGTGTCAACAAAGTAAACAGTAAAGGGCTAAGTACACACCCTTGTGGTGATCCCGTGCTCACTGTGGTTGTCTTAGATGTTTTGTTACCTATTCTGACTGTCTGCCGCCTCTCCGTCAAAAAGTCCAAAATCCATCTGCACATGCCAAGATCCACTCCCAGCAATAGCAACTTTTCCATGAGTTGTTGTGGCAAAATTGTGTTAAAAGCAGAGCTAAAATCAATAAATAAAATTCGTACATAAGTATTCCTGTTCTCCAGATGTGTCAGACTGAGGTGGAGCAGAGTAGATAGAGCATCCTCCGTTGATCGGTTTGCTCTATATGCGAACTGCAATGGGTCCAAACTGGTTGGGAGACATGATTTGATGTGATTCATAACAAGCTGCTCGAAGCATTTCATGGCTATTGGGGTCAGGGCTACGGGACGGTAATCATTCATGGTGGCTGGATTTGGCGTCTTAGGCAGAGGTATTATAGTTGCGCTTTTAAAACAGATGGGCACTCTGGTTTGGCTGAGAGAGATGTTGAATATGTCTGTAAAGACATCTTTCAGCTGTTCTGCGCATTTCTTCAGCACACAACCTGGGATGTAATCTGGACCAGCCGCCTTTCGAGGGTTGATTTTAGAAAAGACCCTCTTCACGCTATCAGACGTCAGCTGGACTGCCTGGTTGATAGGAGGCAGCACCTGCCTTTGTGCTAGTTTGTCATCTGTAATCTCAAACCGAGAAAAAAAGGTATTAAGATTATCTGGTAAAGAGGGATCATTTTCCGTTGTCCGGACAATAGGTTTATAGCCTATAGCTGTCTGAAATCCCTGCCATAGCCGCCTTGTGTCCCTAGTGTCATTAAAATTACTTGACAGCTTTTTCCCATACTCACTTTTAGCCTCTCGAATTGCTCTCTTTAGATCATTTCTTGCTAAATTGTACGCTTCAGTGTCACCAGATCTAAATGCAGCATCCCGAAGCCTTAGCAATGATCGAACCTTTGATGTAAGCCAAGGCTTATCAGTTGAACGCAGCTTGACAGTTTTTGTAACAGTCACATCATCAATGCATTTGCTAATAAATCCCAACACAGTCTCTGTATATTCCTCTAGGTTTATACAGTCCTCAGATGTTGCTGCTTCCTTAAAAATATTCCATTGTGTACACTCAAAGCAGCCCTGTAAGGATGAGAAAGCCTCCTGTGGCCACACTCTAATCTCCTTGACCACTGGTGGCTCCTGTCTCACTCTGGGTCTGTATTCAGGTTTCAACAGAATAGTCAAATGATCAGAGCTGCCAATGTGAGGTAATGGTGCTGCAACATATGCATTCTTGATGTTTGTGTATAGATGATCAAGTGTATTTTTCCCTCTTGTTGCACATGTAACATGCTGGTAAAAATGAGGTAAAACAGACTTCAGATTAGCCTTGTTAAAATCCCCAGCCACGATATAAAATGCAGCTGGATTGGTTGTCTGTAGCTGACTCAGAGTTTTATAAAGTTCTCCCATGGCCTGCTTTACATCTGCATTTGGAGGGACATACACTGCAGTAATAAAAATCGCTGCCAGTTCACGTGGTAAATAAAAAGGTCTGCATTTCACAGTCATAAACTCCACATCAGGAGAACAGGATTTAAAAATTGTCCTTGCATCATAACACCACGAATTGTTTGTGTAAATTGCGAGGCCTCCTCCTCGGAGCTTACCCGATGTTGACATCACTCTATCCGCTCTATGGAGTGTTAGCCCCTCTAGCTCAATTCCGGAGTCTGGGATTTTGTCCGTCAGCCACGTTTCTGTGAACACAAAGACGCAACAGTCCCGTACTCCACGCTGTAACGATCTCCAAATACTGATGTAATCCATTTTAGTGTCCAATGAACGAACATTTGCCAACAAGACCGAGGGAACAGCCGGCTTGCAGGGGTTAGCCCTTAGCCTAGCGCTCAGGCCTCCTCGCTTCCCCCGCTTACGTGTTCTATCACAGCGCCGGCGATGGTGCTTCCTCGTCGCGATGGCTCCAAGTGAGCCCGGTGTGCAGCCTCGGTGTAGCAGTCTGAACTTGCTAAGCCGATCTAGGTCTCTCGGTTGCCTTTTTGCCATCTCATTTGGCGGGTTGCCATCTCATCCGCCTTTCCCCACTCGATGGGGCCGCTGCCATGGGTACACTGGGGTTCCCCCGGCTGAACGCTCTGTTGCGATGCTATGTGTCCTCAGAGTGCTTCTTCTCGGCGCAATCCTAAGCTCCCGCCCGTGGTCTATAGTTTTCGTCTACACTTGTGGCGAGATCCTATAGCACCACGGGACTGGCAGCCGCCTCTCTGCAGGCCATGGCCATTCTGCTGGTCCCCGACCCAGATGCTCATGGACTTGGACGAGGGTGGGACTGACCCAGGGCTCTTCACTGAGTCGCGCGTCGCCACTGACCTTGCTCTCCGAGTGACGAAAGTGGCCGTACGCTCCCTGGGTCAGGTGATGCCTGCCATTCTGTGGCTGAACCTGTCTGATGTGCTGAATGTCGCGCGGCCCCGTCTGTCCGACGTTCCCATATCCCAGGTCGGCCTCTTCGGCGGTGCGGTGGAGAACTTCGCCCAACAGCTCTCAACCGCCCATGTGCAGACTGACGTTGATTCTGTCCCGATGGCCCCGCCGTCCGCTCAGATCCCTTGGTCTGCCCACCGCCGAAGGCGCCCCCCCGCGGCTCCCACCCCGCCCGTTTAAAAAGACGGGCCGGCTCTGGAAGCCGCGGGCGGACGCCGCAGCCCTCTCCAGCCCCGCCCCCCGCTACGTGCCGGGTTAAGCGGCGCTCCTGAGACGGGCTCCTCAGAGATGGGACTCAGTTCTTCCAGGAGTTGGTAGCAGGACCACTCCTTTCCCCGGTGGAGGGCCGGGGAAAAATCCTTATTCTCCTAAGAACTGACTCTCCCGTCTCTGGGAAGACAGAGTTCTCGGACGACACAGAGCGCCGCCCACAAGCCGTGCTCTCCTCGTCCCCCTCTGTCCCAGAGGTGCTTGACACGGCGTGCCATCCACGGACCGCTTCGCCCCTGTCCCCCTCTGTCGCCAGACCCCTGGCAGAGCAGGCCCCCGTGGGACGACCAGCCTGGTCCTCCCCTGGCCCCCTCTGCCAGGGCGCGGGTGCTAACTGTGCCCCCACACCGGGCTGCTATGCCGTCCACGTCTGGGCCAGTTACTCCGCTTCGCTGCCCCCCCGGGGGGACGCCTGTGGCCCGCATGACCCCGCTGGTTCAGTTCCTGGGAGCCTGGCTAGAGCTCCCCGTCTGTCCCGCTGGGTCGGGCGCGCCATCAGGCTCGGCTATGCAATTCAGTTCGCACGGTCTCCTCTCCGCTTCCGGGGAGTCCGCTCCATTGTGGTCGGTGGCAATGCCCCCATCATGAGAGCAGAGATTCTCACCCTGCTGGCGAAGGGTGCGATCGAGACTGTCCCTCCAGCCGAGATGAAGTCCGGCTTCTACAGCCCCTACTTCATTGTCCCCAAGAAAACCGGTGGGTTACGACCCATCCTGGACTTGCGCGTGCTGAATCGCTCCCTTCACAGGATGCCGTTCAAGATGCTCACCGCCCGACGCATTTTCGAATGCTTACGGCCCCAGGATTGGTTTGCAGCGATCGACCTGAAGGACGCCTACTTCCATGTCTCCATTCTTCCTCGACACAGACCGTTCCTACGGTTTGCTTTCGAGGGGTGGGCATACCAGTATGCGGTTCTTCCTTTCGGGCTAGCCCTGTCTCCTCGCGTCTTCACGAAGCTCGTCGAGGCAGCCCTTGTTCCCCTACGAGAACACGGGGTTCGAGTCCTGAACTATCTCGACGACTGGCTGATCCTAGCTCACTCTCGAGACCAGGCTTGCGAACACAGGGACTTGGTGCTCCGGCACTTAGCCCGTCTGGGCCTTCGGGTCAACTGGGAGAAGAGCAAACTTTGCCCCGTGCAGAGGATCTCTTTTCTCGGTATGGACATCGACTCGGTCGCCATGTCCGCGCAGCTTACGAGCGAGTGCGCGCAGTCACTGCTGACTTGCCTGAGACAATTCGAGGGCAAGAGTGTGGTCCCACTGAAACTTTTTCAGAGGCTCCTGGGGCATATGGCATCTGCAGCCGCGGCAACGCCGCTCGG
This sequence comes from Gila robusta, assembly GCA_030770095.1. NCBI lineage: Eukaryota > Metazoa > Chordata > Actinopteri > Cypriniformes > Leuciscidae > Gila > Gila robusta. The sequence continues at coordinate 20,661 of JAVALU010000116.1, read as the reverse complement.
ATTGCTTCATATGAGACCGCTTCAGCTTTGGCTTCGCGACCGAGTCCCGAGGTGGGCATGGCAACACGGCACCCTCCGAGTACCAGTTACTCCGACCTGCCGTCAGACCTTCTCCCCGTGGTCGAACCTCAGTTTTCTACGGGCCGGAGTGCCCCTGGGACGAGCTTCCCGGCATGTTGTTGTCACGACAGATGCCTCTACCACGGGCTGGGGCGCCATGTGCAATGGACGTGCTGCCGCGGGCTCCTGGACAGGACCCCAGCGCCTATGGCACGTCAATTGCCTCGAGTTGCTGGCTGTACGTCTCGCCCTGCGCCGCTTCCGAGCCGTGCTCATGGGCCAGCACGTACTAGTCCGATCAGACAATACCGCCACTGTAGCGTACATCAACCGTCAAGGGGGACCTGCACGCATTCTCCGTTGACGAAGCGTGCCTGGAGTTCGGGCCGGCTTACTCTCACGTGATCCTGAGACCCCGGCCTGGATATGTGCCCAAGGTTCCTACCACTCCCTTCCGGGACCAGGTGGTGAACCTGCATGCGCTGCCACTGGAGGAGGCAGACCCAGCCTTGGCACTGCTCTGTCCAGTACGCGCTCTCCGCGCCTATGTGGACAGGACGCAGTGTTTCAGGACCTCAGACCAGCTCTTTGTCTGTTATGGTGGGAAGCTGAAGGGAAAGGCTCTCTCCAAGCAAAGGTTGTCTCACTGGATAGTGGACGCCATTGCTTTGGCATACCAGCAGCAAGGTCGACCGTGCCCCCTTGGTGTGACTGCCCACTCCACCCGGAGTGTGGCGTCCTCTTGGGCTCTAGCGCATGGCGCCTCGCTAACAGACATCTGCAGAGCTGCAGGCTGGGCGACACCGAACACATTCGCCAGATTCTACAATCTCCGAGTGGAGCCTGTGTCCTCTCATGTACTCGCTTCAACCAGCTAGTACTGGACCCGCTCAGGTGTCTTCGCTTGCTCGCCATTCCACTCCACGGTCTGGATACGTGCGATACTCTCCTCAGGTGAGCTTCCCCGAAAGCCCTGAGTTCCTCCAGCACTTCTGACGTCGGCGCTAGTGTCTATTGCCTGCGCGTCAGCTAGGTGCCTCCCGTGTGCATGGTCCCTCCCCTGAGCTCCCCACATGTGTTTTTCCACTGTAAGCCTCTCTCGAGCATGTGTCTTTCCCTTGGCAAGCCACCTTGCCACCCCTGGGGTTGAAATATTCCACCTGCGGCTGGACACCCCAGTGTTCTCCATATGCATCCTTCGGGTCATATGTGTATTCTCTAAGTCCCCCTCCTCTGGGTTGGCAATAATTGCATATTTCCTCTAAAATCGTGGGATATGCTCCCCAGTGTACCTTGGTATTCCTGTGCTAAATAGGAGTCCTTCGTCCGTGCTAGTCTCACGACAGGGATCTCAGATTTACGCAGGGCACTGGAAGACAGCTGAGAAGGTGGCGTGATTAGACTGGTACCCCATTCGTCGTCATCCGACGGAACTCGGAGTGACAACGAAAGGGAACGTCTCGGTTACGGATGTAACCCTCGTTCCCTGAGTAGGGAACGGAGACGTTCCGTCTGTCTGCCACTTTCCGCTGTACCGCGGGGATCGCCTGAGCTCAGTCTTGGCTCCTCAGCGAAGAAACATATCTGCATGTTGCCAGGCGTCCTCCTTTTATACCCACGAGTTAAGGCGGAGTTACGTCATGCAAATTCCGCAGACCCATGGCATTTCTTTGCCATTGGCTCGTTTTGTAATACTCGAAGTTGATAGGCTTTCTAAGCGAAACCCATTCGTCGTCATCCGACGGAATGTCTCCGTCTTCCCTACTCAGGGAACGAGGGTTACATCCGTAACCGAGACGTTTTATCTAAACTACACTAAGACTAGTGAATTTTAAAGAACAGTCTACACAATAATTATCTTATGAACCACATCACCAAACAACAATTATCTACTAATCTACAGAGGCGGCAGCCAATGTGTTGGAGAGATGATGTATTTTTGTAGGAATCCTGATGTTGGTGATGTTAAAGTAGTTTGTTTATAGCCTAACTTTAGCTATTTAGTACTTCTGGTGATTTTATTTAGGTTTCAAATTTCATAAAATTTGTTCATTTGTGAAGATTATTGTTTGTTTGTTTATTTATTTGATAGGGACAAATCATGTTAATGAACATTAAAACATTACTATCCACGTCAGTGAACTGCAACATTACTCATTTACAACCGCAGTCCTTAGGCAGGTACACACACAAACAAATACTTAGCTATACACTCAACACTACAAAGAGACAAATACCCCTAAAACACTTTTTTAAGGAAAACTACGTTTACAGTTTTCATCTTATCCCAGATGACTCTTCACTATTTATTTTGATTTAAATTAGAAGCAAACTACTAAATGCTCAAGTACCTAATGAAAACAGTGGTTATAAAAGCACAAAATGTTTTTTGATTAATAAAGTGGTGATGGTAATAAGGGCATTCGATGTTGTGGTCAGAGTTTTTGACTTCCTCTTCTTGATGTGGAAGGTTTTTGTCTTCCTGTCTTTTCTTCAGAGCTGCAGTAGATTCATCTTAATGTTGTATGAAGAGAAGCAGAATCATTCTGAAGTGTTTTAATCTCGACAACATGAAGTTCATTCAGCTTCAGCTCTGTGAGTTTTACATATCAATATATTTACATGCACTTTACAAACTTAAACTAAATTGTTTTATCATAAGTCATAAATTGTTATATATTTTACAGTGGTTTTAATTGGGTAATACTGAATTATAATGCATGTTTATTTATTTATTTTTATCTTATAGATGTGTTAATCTGTTGTCGAGCTGCAGTATCAGATCAACTCACTGATTTGGGATCAAATGTGACCATAAACTGTGATCTTGATGAAAATGAGGTTTATTGGATTTTACTGAAAACACCAGATCCTCCAACAGTGATTCTACGATCATTCCCAACACCACAATCACCTTTTTACACAAATAAAACACTCAGAAAGAAATATTCAGTGCAGTTTAAACATCGTCTGGTTATTAATAATGTAACCGCTGATGAATTAGGAGTTTATTACTGTATGAACACACGCACACCTCCAAAACTCAGCAACAGCACCAGACTGCACTTCACCGGTGAGTTCATTTACTCCTCTATTGATCAGAACATATTGATGATTAGTGTGAATAATTACATTTATTATGTACTACTTCAGGATTTTTTACACATTCATGAACAACATAATTCTGCACACACAGAGATGAAAATGATATAAATATTAAAGTCAGTCAGTTATTACTGTAACTCTGAACACTTTCTTTACAGAATCAACTCAAATAACTGAGTGTCACAATCGTACAGTGGTGGAGTTTATTAATCAGAATCAGACACAATGGCAGATTATTATCATCATATTGATGATCGGGCTTCTGCTCATTGTGCTGATCGGTGAGTTATTCTTTAATTAAAAACTTAATTCGCAAATGAGATGTAGTCTTAAAATACCAATATGACGCTCTTCTCAGGCATGTGAAGTTTTTCATTACTTTGTTTTTTTGTTTTTTGTTTTTTTACTATTTTGGTTTTAGGTGTCTTCATATACATTATATATCTTGACCATTTAAGACAGAATAATCTACCCCTGAGTAAATATTAAATCTGAATTCCTTGTCTAATTTTTAGTTTTTGCTGTTGGAAAAACAGAACGGTTTGAAAATTATGATCCTGATCTACTAACAGAAGTTATATATCAGCCTGACCCAAACCAACTAACACAATAAGGTAAAATATATGAAACCATCATTAATAGTTTTAGTAAAATTCATTACTGTTAGTTTCGATAATTCTTGCTGAGCTGTTATTCAAAGAAATCATAGAGCCTTTTGTTTGGATTATTGTTAATATTAATAAAAAGCTTAATGTATATTGTTTTCTTTGTTGCTCTTTCAGTTCACTGACATTGATGATATTCAGCAAGCAACAGCATCTGTGTTTGATTATATAACATGTTCTTAAAATATCATGTGCTTAATATACTTAATGTCAAGAATAAATTATTTTACATTGTAATATTTTTTACTAAAATAAAAATTATTTAGAAATATATTACATGCCTTTTTGACTAAAAAATTTTTTTTGAACATTTATTGGTTTGGGAAAAGACTCATTAAACATGGTACTTTAGTTATCAATACATATTGAAGTGTAGTTATTGTAATTTAAGTCTTTGTGTGTTTTTGGCGAGATGCATTTCCACTTGAGCTCGACAAAGTACAATTACAAACATTTTCTGTCCTGGGTTTCTCGGCATGGTTAACTAGTAGTAGATTACTAAGGCTAATGCCCAGTTATTATTATTAATAATAATATTTATGGTTCTTGTCAAAAGTGTAATATTTTCTTACTTAGAGGAATTATTTTTTGTAATATTAAAAATTTAAGAATCTGATACATAATATTATATATACACTGTATTTGACATTTATATGTTAGCCTATATAGAACTATATTTGATATATCTGTTAAATATATATCATTGTATTCAGCGCAAAAACAAAAAAAGGGCCACCGGCTGCAGAGTGGAAAAACTCTGAGGTTCGAAACCAAAACCAGAAATATGTTCCACTGGTTGTTTCTCTCAACTTTGTCTAGAGTGGATGTTTAACTGAACCAAGTGTCAATACCTTTATATGTTTATGTATCTCAATTCTCACAGTTTTCTTAACCTCAAATGGAGACAGCAGCATTGCCGTACCCGTACATTGTAACGCTTCTGTACTTCACACTATCTAGATCTACACATTTCATATCAGAGCATTAGACATCATGTAAAGCACCTTCACACTTGATAAGTTTATAATGCTGTGAATGTTCAACAGTTAAAGCAGCTTCACATGAATCTAGGGTCATTCTCAAAGGCTTTAGTTGATACAGAGGAAAAGCTAGTGACTGAGCTTATTTAATGTATAAGCCTGATGCACAATTTAAAAAAAAAAATCCTTTTCAGTTTAAAAGAAAGGTTATGATTTGCATTAAGTGTCTGAATGGCTTTGATGAAAAAAGGACCAACACCAAATGTAATATAAAATATAAATTTCAACATCATATTCTGATGAGATAATAGATTTGAGACTTCATTGAGTCAGACATATTATAACTATAGATCCAATTTGATTTAATTATTACAGATATGATGTCTTGTGCACACTGAGTACTCAAAATATTAATTTGACTGATTAGTAATTAGGAATAAATAAATAAAAATTGTGTAAATTATATTGTCATGAAACACCTGGGGAACTAATCAACATGAAGAACTACAAAGCAAAACTCACAACAGGAAATAACATAAAAGTCCACAAACACACAAGGAATATGAAGTGCAGTTTAACAATAACAATCCATAAAGATCTCAAAATAGATTTAACAATAGTAAACACAACGTGATGAAAGAACACTTGTGGTAAAGACTCATTTGTCCTTTAGCAAACAATCTTCCTGTCTTAGAGTGTCAAGATCGTATTATGTTATACTTTGCATTCTCTTATAAGTATAATGCAGTGCAAATGGCAAGAATATGACAGTACAAAACTTGTCAAAGCTTTGATAATTCAGCTAAATATAAAAAAAAAAAATGCCAGAAAGTTAGAGAAAGTGAAAAGCCAAACTTGTATGTTATGATTATGTCATTTGTTTTCTTCAGTCATGAAAGAAGGGAATAAGGCAGCTTTAATTCTTTTTCTAAAGAGAAATATGATCAAAGTATTACAAGTAACACAATGCAAACCCAGAGCAAACGCAGTGATGTCTCCACACTCTCTGCTGATTCTGCAACAAAAGGTAAAGAAAAACAACAACATTATTACACTGTGACAAAGGCAACAGATCCATATTGCATTCAGACTGAAACATACTTGTGAACTTCATCTTTTGATCATTCACTTATTGGATTCAGATTTTATAAAACACTTCAAATTAAAAACATTCATACATTAATCAACCATTTTTACACACCATTGATTCTGGTTGATTTTATTTGGTTTTACTTGTTTCAATCACATGCACCACTGTCCATGACTTCATCATGTTCAGACAGAGAGATATTATTTGAGAGTGGCATTTATTTTAAAATGTATTTTTCAAATGTGTTGTTCAGGTGCTCACCTATATTTATCAGCACTGCATATACAAAGATGAAACAACAACTGTAAAAACAGAAGAAAAAAATAAAGTGTCTGGAAGTTTAACACAACCAGTCGATCGTCACGCTAGCAACAGCAAAGTCATGGGCTGCGTCTGAAACTGATAAATGCTTTCTTGAGGGTGAGTAAATCATGGGGTAATTTTCGTATTTCACTATCCCTTTAAGATTAGGTAATTAACTTTGATTTAAATCGCTCTCTAAAACTCACTATCAGTGTAATTTACATACAACTCAATAATGCTGATTCACATTGATAGCCTGCAGTGCAGCCGCAGCGTCAAACACAATTGTTGTAATGGTACTTAAAGAAAAGCGATGCTAACTCTAGCTAAAGAACTACTGAATGCACCTTCAATCTATTAATAACATTTTTTTTTTAATTAAGTAAAAAAAAAAAACCAGGCCAAATGCAAATATGAGCACGGAAACAACAGCCAATGTGTTTGTCTGAAGACTGTTTCATTCAGAAATCATTAAACATACTTGTTCATCATGATGCCTTATATTATTAATATATAGACTAGTGTATTATAATATATAACACATTAATATGGAATTAGGGAGAAATACTACTTTTTTAAACAGAAAGTATTGTAAACTTTTCCATTTCCACACGGATGTGTGTTCTATAGATGTCTTCAGATGTACAGTAAGTGACGTCAACAGTAACTAGGTGAAATAATCAGACATGCACAGGAGGTATATTTATTAATCTCAAATTTACTTCAGTACAGTCAAGACTCCTGAGTCAGAAGTTGACTTTTGTCATCTGAGAATATGAAGCAGACTTTAAACATACTTCAGTTACAGTTCTTGCAAATAAAACATTATCTTGAATATGTTTACTAATATTTGCTTCAAGCAAAGAAAAACACAATTCTGAGAACTCTTGCCTTTGCCACAGTTTAGTTTTGCCTTTCGTTCCCTCTTCTGTGTTTCTCATAGATATGTGTGTTTCTGAGGAAAACTCAGGAAATGAACTGGGATGCGGATAGGCTCCACCCACTGTTTCCATCTACTCTCATCCACCATGTTTTGTTGACCGTCATTGTTTGCAACGTGACTGTGTCAGTCGGTCATTCCTATCAGATCTGAAAATTATTGGACACAGTGTGAATGGAGCCAGAATAATCTAACACAGTCTCATCCCAAGACGTCATATGACTGACGCTTTTGACCATACGTCAACATCCGACGTTTTAGGGTACCCTTTAACGTCAGTTAGATGACGATCCTAGGGCGTCATCTACTGACGCTTTACCTTTAGCGTCAGTTAGATGACGCGGGTAGGTTTAGGTCTGGGGTAGGGTTAGGATTAGATAGCGTCATCTAACTGACGTTAAAGGGTACCCTAAAACGTCGGATGTTGACGTATGGTCAAAAGCGTCAGTCATATGACGTCTTGGGATGAGACTGGGCTCAATAATCAGACATAAAATGTACAAAAATATAACAGCAGACATTCCAAGTCTCCCGGAAGTTCCGGGAGTCTCCCGCATATTGATAGCGGCTCCCTGATATAAGCAGATCAGTCTCATTATTAATTCATGCAAAAAACTTGATTCACATATGCATAGACAATTTCACATGAATGAAACCAAATTCATGTTCACAAAAAATATATATATTCACAAAAATGAATTCACATGCGCAAAATAAAATTATATATTCATAAAATACATTTCACAAATGAAAAACACAATTCGTAGATATATAACTGTGCACAAAAAACTTTGAATGTTTAAAATTTACGAGTTCATGCTTGAATGTGCAAATCATCATTCACGTGTGAATCCCCTTGGATTTGTGTGTGTTTTTGAGACTTTCCTGGCAGCGCTCTCCTCCTACACTGATCAGTCGTACTCTTTAGCCAATCAGATTTAAGCTTATAAATCGACCAATCAGCATCACATGAGGGCGTGCCTACCTGCATGGATACACACATAAATGGGCAATAATTCAAGATGGCGCCGGGGTGTTTGGCTGGCCGTCTGTCACTCGCTTTGCTTTTCTTAGTTTTATTGATTTTTGACCTTGGTATTTTTGAGATCAAGTCAACGTTGGTGTATGATTGCCAAACTCTTTTGAATCTAAGGTTCCATGTCAAAGATATGCTTACCTTTGATAATGGAGGAGAAAAAATATGGCCCCCGTTTCTCTCTGAAATCCCAATTGACCCGAGCCGGGTCCCGGTGCTTGCTTCCAGGAGAAGACGTCGCCGCCGTGGTACCCGAAGCGGACGGCTGGTAAAGCTGAAGATCCGCCTTAAGAATTCGTATGCTTCCCGGCCAGTGTGTGGATTATTTCCCAGCATGTTCATACCATTACACCTGTTGGATCCGATGGATTCCTGCCTGGTACCTATCAGCGTGGATGCCGTGGTCCAGCCCCACCCTTGCCCTTCCAGGCTCAATCGTCGTGGGGTGAATCCGGGAAACCTTCGCCCATAGTGCCGTGCTCCCCCATCGGCTAGAGCACACGTTCCTGCTCCGGCCAGGGATGGCTTGGTTAACGCTCGATCGCTGGCCAATAAATCCTTTATTCTTAAGGATTTTTTTTTTGTTCCCATGATCTGGACTTTCTCTGTATTACAGAGACGTGGCTGAATGTGGGTGAGTTGGGCGCCCTGTTGGAACTTTTACCAGCGGATTGCTGTTTTTTTAATACACCACGAACATCAGGTCGCGGAGGAGGAACGGCAGTGGTTTATAAAAAAATGTTTAAATGTAAACAGTATGTTCAGCAATCCTCTTTCACCTCCTTTGAGCTAACTTCTTTTGAGGTGGGTTGTTCTGATCCGGTACTATGTGCCGTTATTTACCGCCCGCCTAAATATAATAAGGATTTTATTGCTGATTTCTCTGAATTCATGGCCGATATCTTGACTAATTATGAACATGTTCTTATTGTTGGTGATTTTAACATACATGTATGTTGCCCTGGTAAACCGTTGGTAACTGAGTTTTTATCATTGATTGATGCTTTTAATCTGACAGTCTCTCTACGTACAATTACACATGAAAAAGGACACACTTTAGTTCTGTCTTACGGTTTGCCTGTGTTAAACCTAGAGACACACGACGCTGTATTTTCTGATCATATGCCTGTGACATTTGAGACTGTATTTTCCCGTGCTGTGATCAAAACTCCCGTGCCTGCACGAAGCTATCGGATTATTAACCCCTCCACTGCCACGCAATTCTCCATGGCTTTCGACCAGCTCTGTCCTCCTAACATGTCTGATGTCCAGGAGCACAGTACCTGGTTCCATTCTTCCTGCAAAGCTGTCCTGGACTCGGTGGCGCCATTTAAGGTTAGACAAACCAGAACTAAACCTAAACTGTGGCTTAATGCCGGGACTGGAGCTGTCAGACAGGAATGTCGCAGAGCTGAGCGTAAGTGGAAAACAGATAAATTGCAAGTGTCCTTTCAGATTTTTAAAGACTGCTGGCGAAACTACCAGAGTGCTGTTAAAGAGGCTAAAAAAGAGTATTTCTCTAATATTATTTCATCTCACGCCCAGAATCCACGAATGCTTTTTAGTACTATTGACTCTCTTTTTAACGCTCCACAAACTGCTGGTTTGGAATCCTCCACTGAACTCTGTAACAATTTTATGCAATTTTTTATTGATAAGGTCGCCTCTGCGAGGGCTCTTACCTCTCATCCTGGTTTAGATCCCTCTGTTTGTGTTGCTTGCCCTGTTGCTTTTAATCAATTTGAGCCTGTGACGCTATCACATTTGAAGGATGTGGTTACTCATATTAAGCCTTCTGGCTCTCCCACCACGGTTGTTTAGAGAAGTTTTTCTCACTATTTGGTACTGGGTACTTGCTATTGTAAATGGTCGTCTGTCATCCGGTGTGGTTCCTGCAGACTTTAAGCATGCTGTAGTGACACCCCTGATAAAGAAACCTGGTTTAGATCCTACTGTGCTGAATAATTTTAGGCCAATATCCAAGCTCCCATTTGTATCTAAAATCTTGGAGAAAATTGTGTATTTACAACTAAAGTCTTTTCTTGATGAGCAGGGTTTATTAGAAATTTTTCAATCTGGATTTAAAACCCTACACAGCACGGAGTCAGCACTGTTGAAGGTCTGCAATGACATCCTCTTGGCGTGCGACTCCAGCAATAACGTAATCCTGGTCCTGTTGGACCTTACCGCTGCCTTTGATACTGTAGACCACAGCATTTTAATCTCAAGGTTACAGCACCAAGTAGGCCTCTGTGGCACTGTCCTGGAGTGGTTTAGATCCTACCTGTCTGACAGAACATTTCATGTTCAAATGGCTGAGTTTGAATCCCGTGCTGCTCCGCTGTCATGTGGCGTCCCTCAGGGTTCAATTCTAGGTCCCTTGCTTTTTTCATTGTTTCTGCTTCCTTTTGGGTCTATTCTTAGAAAACATGGTATTTCTTTCCATTGTTATGCAGACGACTGCCAGATTTATGTACCCTTAAAGCGACATGACACCTGTTCTATTACACCTCTTTTAGCATGTCTGGAGGATATTAAAGCATGGATGGCCTTAATTTTTTAAAATTTTAATGAAAAGAAAACAGAGGTGATAATGTTTGGACCTGGTGGCTCATATGAGACCCCCCCTGTTGAGCTGGGTCCTCTAGCCTCGTATCTTAAACCGACAGTTTTAAATCTTGGTTTTAGACTGGACAGTGATTTTAAACTGGATAGCCAAATCAATGCCACAGTCAAATTAATTTTTTTTCATCTAAGGAAGCTGGTAAAGGTGAAACCTTTCCTTTCCAGGCAGCAGTTAGAAACCGTAATCCATGCCTTTATTTCTTTACGGTTGGATTACTGTAATTCCCTTTATTTTGGACTCAGTCAATCCCTACTCGCACGTCTGCAGCTAGTCCAGAATGCTGCTGCACGGGTTTTGACTGGAACCCGGAAGAGAGAACACATCACTCCCGTCCTGGCTTCACTTCACTGGCTGCCTGTGCATTTTAGAGTCCATTTTAAAATCCTCTTGTTTACTTTTAAAGTTTTAAATGGTCTTGCCCCGTCTTATTTAACTCAGCTACTCAACTGCTACACTCCCTCCCGGTCACTCCGGTCGGCTGACCAGTTGCTCCTGGTCGTCCCCGGATCCAAGCGGAAGCTCAGAGGAGACAGGGCCTTCTCTGTTTGTGCTCCTAAATTATGGAATGCCTTACCTTTGACCATTCGTCAGGCTTCCTCAATACCAATTTTTAAAACTCTTCTTAAAACTCACTTCTACACTTTGGCCTTCAACCCAAACTGAGACTTGATCCTATCTGTTAGTATTTGCTCTTAATTGTTTTATTTTGATATAGTTTTATTGGGTAGATTTTCAACCCCAGTTTATTATTTTATGATATTGTGACTGTTATTTTTGTTTTGGTTGATGTTTTGCTGCCTTTATGTACAGCACTTTGTTCAGCTGCTGCTGATGTGAAAGCGCTTTATAAATAAAGTGATGATGATGATGATGATGATGATGTTACGTCATCAGCTTTCGACCACAGTTGATCGGTTCGTTTCGGTGTGTTTACTGAAGTTAAAGATCAGTTTAAGCAATAGTTTATTAACTGCTGTTTAGTCCACGTGTGAACATTTATTTTTAGTATTGATGGATTTTCATGTCCTGTCCACCACACATTAAACTGATGATGATGATAATGTAATGACATGCATATATAGGAGACATCTGTTTTCTTTTAAGCTGCATATATTATGTAGTTTTATTGTTTCAGATTTTGGAGAAAGATGATGTATGAAGTTGCAGACAGCAGTTCTGTGATCTTACCATTCCTACTGTAATTCTTTCAAAACAGTCTAGTTGCAAGCCATCCGTTTTGACAATTGTTTCAACAAGAGGTCGAAAGTGATGCATTGTTAAGCCCAATTTATACTTCTGCGTCGAACTCACGCCGTAGCTACGTCGTAGGCTGTGCGTAGCGCGCGTACCCTACGGCGTAGCCTGGCGTGCACCTCTCCAAAAATGTAACAATACGTCAATTCTACGCGGACACAAGCGTTGTGATTGGTCTGCTAGAACCCCTACCTCAGGTTTCACATGCTCCCTTTGCATGTGTAATTGCGCGTCAACGCGGACAACGACGCAGAAGTATAAATGAAAACCAACGCGTAGTGCATAGCATAGAGGCTCCGGCGTAGGTCCGACGCAGAAGAATAAATCAGCCTTTACTGTATTCATTTGTCACCTGCTGACTTTATGTACACACTATAGGAATAAAGCCCTGCTATGCATGCATTATTAAAAGATTCAAAGACACAGTTACATTTGATGTATAAGTTTTAATAATTTGAAAGTTTCTAAATCCTTTGGGAAACATAAAAATGACTTGGTCATGATTAATGTTCCTGTTACATAATGAAGATCATGAACTGACAATCTTAAGTATGAAGCACAACATTCAGTACAGAAAAATATACGTCTCTTCCATAGTTGATTTTTTATTTTTTATTTATTTTTTTATTTTTTTTATTTAACAGGGACAGTGCATTCAGCCATTCCAGAATTAGCTACAAGCTAAATTGAATCTGTAGTCCCTGGGCAGGAAAGGAAAACATACAATTAACAATCCAACAAACACATGTAAATATACCATAAAACATCATCACACAAATCGCCTCTCAGACAACAAGTTTCACATGATTAATGGATACATGATTGTATAGATTTTGACCATAATTTTACTTTATATTTAAAACAAGTGAATGTACTAATGTCTCTAATCTCTTTTGGGACTAAATTCCAGTGCTTAGAGGCTCCGATAGAGAAGGCTGATCTGCCAAACTCAGTACGTCTGCGCTGTATGGCACAGTGACCTCTACTGGATGCCCTAGTTGTTGTCCGGCTATCTGAGAGCAATATTATAAACTCCTCTAATGGGGGCGCAGCCAAATTATTAAATACTCTGTACACTAAACAAACATTAGCAAAACACATAAAATTTTCAAAAGTCAAGAGTTTATGTTTTTGAATGATATTGTGATAACCTGATGGCTTTTTATCCAATACTTTAAGAGTTTGTTTATATAGCGTTTGTAATGGAGCAAGTATTGTTTTTCCGGTTTGTGACCAACTTGTAATGCAATATGTAAAATGTGAGACAATCATTGAATACATATACAATTTGGCAGCATCTAGAGGTAACTGATTACGAATGTGTCTAAAATTTCTCAAATTAAATTTAACAGTATTACTGTTAAACAGTATTACTTGTTCAGTATTACAAACCTGCTTTATATGTTTCTTAAAAGACAACTGTGAATCAAGACTAACTCCCAGATATTTAAAGTGTGACACAACCCAGATTTTTTCCCCATTTACAACGACATCTGGCTGATTTTCATTTTTCCTTATATAAAAATACATACACACGGTTTTACTGACGTTTAGCGTCATGCAAGTCTCAGAAAGCCATGTGGCAATTTTAGCCATTGCTACTGTTAATTTGGTTGCCACTTCGTATCTGTCTCTTCCATGTGCCAGAATGACCGTGTCATCTGCATACATTTGAGTATCAACTTGAGGACATACTAATGGCAAGTCGTTAACATATAGACTAAATAACAAAGGGCCTAAAACTGAGCCTTGTGGGACGCCAAAAGTACAGTTACTAAAAGATGACATTTTATTCCCAACCCTGGTACTTTGTCTTCTCATGGTAAGATAGGACTCCATCCATTTCATAGCAGCATCAGAAAAATTTAAATTTGACAATTTAGACAGAAGAACATTATGATTTACTGTATCGAAAGCTTTTTTATCGAAGTGCTCCTACAGCACTCCCACTGTCTAGTTTTAATTTAATTTCTTCAACAAAATAGCAAGTAGCCATTTCAGTCGAAAAAAAAATTCTAAAACCAAATTGCATTGGATGAAGTATTTGTTCAATATTTAAAAAGTCGGTTAACTGCTCAGTCACCGGCAAAATGCTGATGGGTCTATAATTAGCAACATCAGTAGGTTCCCCTGCCTTGAAGATCGGAACTAACACTGCATCTTTCCAAGAAGTTGGAAAAATGTATTGCTTTACCGATAAATTAACTAGGTGTGTAATGGGGGTGCTGAGGGAATGAATATTGTTCTTCAGAAATGTTGAATCCCACTTAAATGTATCTTTTGCCTTTGAGAACTTTAAAGTGCTTAATGTCTTACAAATTTTATTTTCAGGAACTTCAGTTATCTTAAAAACGGTCTTATTATAATCTGGTGTCACTATATTTTTAATTCTTGCACCAAAAGTGTCAGATAAATTCTGCACTGATGCGGTAAAATAAGTATTAAATACAGAAGCTATTTCACTAGGATCATTATTTAAAATATCCAGTCAGTTTTCTTTGCTTTTAAAGTAGATAAATGTTAATGGCCAAATTTTTTATTAAAAAAATAAATAAAAATAAAAAAAAGTGTTCAATCCACTTTCTCTGTCAGGACATATCAGATTTTGGTCTGATTTATATTTAAAGCAGTCAAAACCAAGTAAAAGAGGTGCAGACAGGAGATTAAGTGATGCGATTTGAATTAAGGTTACTGAGTAATCTTAGTTGCGTGATCTAATTGCCTCTCTATGATAAGTATACCTTTGTCTGATCAGCGTAAAATCAATGCTTCACAACATGTCCTGTGACACCAAAAACCTTCAGATGACAATACAGCACAAAACATAAGGAAATTCATATTGAATATATTGGTAACATTTTACAATAAGGTTAATTAGTTTACATAGTTAATTGATTAACCTAATTGATTAACCTAACATGAACTAATCTTTTGTTAATCTTTGTTAACGTTATAGTTAATAAAAATACTGCTGTTCATTGTTAGTTCACAGTGCATTAACTAATGTTAACAGGATTTTAAAGTATTAGTAAATGTTGAAATTAACATTAACAAAAAAATAATAAATGCTGTACACGTGCAGTTTATTATTAGTTCATGTTAACTAATGAAACCTTATTGTAAAGTGTTACCAATATATAACTAATACATTAATATAAAGTATAAAAGAGAATAAAGAAACAACATGAATTAAGATGTTTGTGACTGCTATCCAGATGTCATGCCAAAGGTGCGTAAATCCTGAAAAATGCAGGGTGTAGTAATGTTTAGGGGTCAGACAGGTCAATTTAGCTCAAAAGGAATTATTAATTAATTTATAGGGAATCTTAAAATAATCACTTAAACGGCCGAGCAAATGACTCGTCCAGCGTTCATTTGAACGGGCCGTAACTATCAGCTCTAAAACGGATATAAATATCAAAACTATAGTGAAACACTATATATAAGCAAGGTAACTTAGATCAGCAGTTTAAGACATTAAATTCGTAAGCACATAACACAAGAACAATTATCTTTAAAATACAAAGAAGACTTTATTGATTATTCTAACACATAAAACTAATATCTAACACAATCAGATGCACACACACATTCACACGAGTTGCAGAAAGAAAGACAGTGAGGAAAGAATGAGTTTTAAGAGTGAGATGATGAAATCCCAAGTTTCTATATGCACTTATAAGACATGACCTGAACGAACCATCAATCATTCATTTAACCCTTCAATCATTTCTTATGCGGGATTATTATATGTTATATCAAAGCACCAGTTCAGTTAAGAGTCTGGAGGCTACTTGCTTGTCTTTGCGTTCCTTTGAGGATTCCTTTGTCAATGTAAAAAGGGGTTTCCCAGGGTTCGTTGATTGGCTGGCGGTCTCCTCGTGTCTGGATGGCGGTCTCCTCGTGTCTGGATAGATGTCTTGGGCGGCCAATCACGTGGTGTGTTGGCAGATGGATGGGAAGTCTTTGAAGTTGGAAGCAGGCTTTTGCAGTCGAATCGTTTAACCGAAACTTTGCAGCAAAACTTAACTTAGAACCGAGACTATCAACGGAAAAGAAAAGAAAACTAAGAAAAAGAACGAAAATTGAGACGAGAGTAGTTAGATGGCTTGAACGAAGCTGTTTAACCCATGGATATTCTTCTGATCTTGATCTGGGTTCTTTTGTCTGCTCGTCTACATGGTTACTCGTCTGTCATGGCTTCTCCATGACTTCTGTAAATCTGCTCTAGCGAACAAATTCAACTCAACCAAACCCAACCAACTCTTTTTTTAACTTTGGCTTTGTTCGGGTCCTAAGATTTTAAACTCAAAATGTGTGTCCAACCTCCTCGATGAGTTCTGACCAATTGGGCACTGTCTTTATTTGAGAGGTGGCATTCTCTTCACCTCTCATCGTAAATCATGCGTTATTTGTGATCTCTTTACCCTTCAGCTCTAGCAGAGTACAAAAGGGGTACAGTCTAGACATGATTCCTATTATAAAAACACAAAACATTTTACACAGATTTCAATCAAGCCATCTTCTGAATTACGAACATATGATCGTACTGATAGGAAACAAGACACACTTCATTCAAACATCTAATAGTTATAACAGTTACATGACTTGTATGTGATCTAAGCATAATAGACACATACAGAGGTTGTAGATACAATATAGGATTATGTAGTTGAACAATGTTTGATTATAAGTCCGTCAAGAATTGTTTGGTGATGATTTTATGTATTTTTATATGTTGGAACACCTCCTTTCTTTTAAAGATGTTACTCTGAGGGGTTCAACAGATTTTTGACATGTACTGATAAATAAATATCTTCACAAACAAATGAATATTGAACCTCTTTTATTTTACCCCACTGTGCTAAATACATGTGTCAAACACACAATAAACAACTACAAAGCACTTCTCAAGATCTCTGTCTTTGTCTCTTCAACAATGAATCCATGCAATGAAGTAAACTTAACTCTGGAATGTCCTGTCTTTTGACAAGTTGCGATGATGATGACGATGATGATGAAATGAGAATTAACTCCACAAGGTCAATTTTGAGTGCGATGCAATGGTTTTAATCCAACTACCCACAATGTGAGAAAAGATCATACACCACGGTGGTCAGTGAATCGTTTGTTCCTCGTGCCCCGTTGCTGGCCATGTGCTGTAGCCTTGTTGCCAGTGGGGATTGCAGTTGGCTTTACTGTCTCTTTCTTCAATCAGTGTTCACAACAGAACATGTGAATAAAAAGTCCTTTCTAGAAAGAAAGCACATAGCTAACATCAGTGATCTTAAGAAATAAATACAACGTCAAGAATATAAATCATCCCTACTTACAGTTGAGCAGAAACTCAGAGTTCTCAACAAAGGACTATAGACAAGCCAGCAGGTAGCGTGAGTTCAACCAAACATTGGATTTCCCTCTACCAAACAAACTGACTTCCTCTATGGTAGGTGAGTTTATATACTCGGTTACCACCCGGCAATAGCGCCCTCAAGCTGCTCCTGCTGTTACTACATGCGACCCCAAATACATTACACTAGTGCACCAGCAACAATAAAATACAACAAGTCATGTTTTGTCCGTTACAATGTAGAGTCTCAGTCTCTGTGGTTTTAAGAGATTTCAACCCTGGGGTCATTCCACGGTCCTTAAAAAGGAGGAGGTCTGTTTTAAATCATTTGTCATGGGTTCAAACAACCTCTGCCGTTATCTTGGTGGGTCCCGAGCCATGCCATCTCTGAACCAATCCGTCTTTTCCAAACTATCTAACATTGACAACGTTCTCCTTTAGTTGGGCACATCTATTTGAGGCTTTCATGGTCATAAAGTTCTTAGCTGGGACTGGATGGAGTCCCCTCCATTTATGGCGCTAGATCATACTGGTGATTTGGGGGTCTGGAATGTTGAGTTTTGTGTGGAATTATGTTTCAACGAATCACCTGGAAGATTAATTTGTGTTTGGTTCGCCCTCAAATCCTACAGTTCACAGAAAGAAGTTATTTCAAACGGGTTGCCATTAAGTGTAATTTAGTCTTTTGCATATGAAATTGTGTGATTCTTGGAAATAAATAAATAAATAAATCGAGTTAAGAAGAATTTGACTGATTGCATTTTTTTTCTCAACATTTCTATAGATATCGTGATATATCATTATTGTGAATTATTTTGGCCATGATAATCATAACCCATCATAATCTTGTCTTAGGTAGGGTTGGCAAGTTTTTTCATAAACACTTTTTTGTTATTCTGGTTTAAACTATCTCCACATCCTGAGAGCAATCAATAATAAAAGTGGTCTAAATATTAAAACATGTACATATACATGCATGCATGTAAAAACGAATTTCCGTGTATAAATTGCACGATAAATACAATGTATGCTATAGAGACGCATTTCATGTGATCGGGTTGGTATTTCCATACCTCCACGCACCTGCTCGTACAAACACACATCATCAGTGCACTCTTTAAGGCTATGCAGAGTTGTAGACAAACAGTCACCAAGTGCTGCAAACAAACAGCATCCTTCTTTTACAGCTAATCCTGAACCAAAACAACCAGCTTATGCTGCGTTCACACCATGCCATAACAGTGATTTACAGACGGGAACCCTTGACTTCCTACTCAAAGTTGTTCACGTCCTCAGACTTGAATTTATGCATTTCTATGTCAACACTATCAATGCTGAAATTAATCTCCAGCAGTCAGGTGGTACAAATAAGAGCTCTGTAAGTTGTTTACACTCATCATTACTGTAATGTTATGTGCTTTAAAACATGAGGTATTTTAACACCGTTTCTCATGACGCTTTGCTGAATCTGCTCTGGCTGTGTGTGCGTTCATGTGTTTTGGAGGAGGTTTGGCTCTGGAGATGCTCTGAAAGGAGGGGGGGGGGGGCGGGGGGGTTTGGATCTCATGCTTTCAAAGCAAGCTCGCTATTGCTAGCCGCTCTGAAATGGCCAAGCCCACCTTTAACATCTCATTGTTGAGTGAAAAAAACGACCCCCATGGCTTCCACCGGAAGTCCTGGTTCACTTTACAATGTCAGTTTATTAACTGTATCTGAATCAAATTCAGATCAGTTGACATTTAGTAACATTCAGTGTCATATACCTGTATATTCTGAAGTGTTCCTTCTCATGTTATTGGCTGTAGAACAGAGAAGCTGCACAGCCTGACAAGACCTGCTTCCGTAAGGCTATGAGCAGAATGATGTTCTTCTTCTTCTAGCTTCTAGCTCTAACTAAGTTAAGAGTATGTTTGTTAGACTCTCAATGGCTTAATATCACATGAAAAGTTAAATAAAAACATATATATTAAGACATATAATGAAAAGAAAACCCCACCAATGACTGAACCAATCAAATCTTTTCAAATATACTGTGAGAGACTCACAGATCTGAGGCTGTAAGATCACTCTGTAACCCAGATTTATTTCCTCTATGCAGTTGCCCAGCAAACATCTCTTTCTGACTGGAAACACCACAGAGCTGTAAACGACACCTTAACCACACAGAGAACAAGCTGAACTCACACTCACAGCAGTTTGATTCACTCATTCTTTTATTGGATAAGATGAACATTGTAGATATTGATATAATTTTTTTTTTTTTTTTAAGATTTTAATGTATGGTTGGTGGTCAACGTTTTCTTAAAAGGCATAAAAGAGATATATAAAAAAAGAGAAACTCAAGGTAAAGCAAATGAAACATGTTCTTTTTTTATTTTGTACAGGTATGATTTATCATAGATCTATGCATATGAAGTGTCTAGGGTTTCTAACAGTTACTAAAAGTGATTAACAAGTAAATTATTGAGATAGGGGGTCCAGTGGACTTCCCCGTTCCATTTTTCTTATTCCCTGTAACCAGTCAGTGTCGGTCAGCCGGTAAATTGATGGCCCATGTAGGAAAAAATTCAATAGTGCGAGTGTTAGTTAACATCCCTCATTCAATAATATTAACAAATCTAAGAAGTCATCCTTATAAAACATGTCTTCTCATGCACTCATATAAATGGATGCAAAATCAGAACATTTGTATTGTATCTATTACAGCATTGTTGTATTCTTTATTGTGTAATGGACACGCTACTGAAGCCTGTTCTCATTGTGGTCAGTCCGGTTCTTAAATACATAGATATAGTTTGTGTTTTGTTCTCATTTAGTTTGCAGAGACTTGTCACATGATGCCATTGTTTAGTAGGCTATTTTATATTTACTTCTCACATCCTCCAACAATTCTGGCACCAGCACTCCTCTCTCACAAGCTCTTCCTCCTTGAATAATTAACTCAACCTGGACTACAATACCCAAAATCCTTTGCTTCCCATCATCTTCTCCCACACATGTTCCCATTTCACCTCATTAGTGTATTATCACCTTATTAGTGTACTTATACTGTATACAGGACTTATCTTACATTCCTTTGGAAACATTTAAAAAGGGTTCTCATTTCAATATGTTATCCATCCACACTAGCGTTTTCAAGCGTTTTCTAAAAGTTTTTCATAGACACTATTGGAAAATGCTAAAATCATCTTACTGTGCAAGTATAAAACGTGATAAAAGCTCACTGAGATAATATATAGAGACCAGACATAT